>JBBCBC010000007.1:39551896-39809500 GCA_037126765.1 Stenogyne calaminthoides | reverse complement strand
ATCAGTTGTTCTATACAATCATTATCAACTGGTCTCCTATAGCATTAATGTAAACATCAGTCAGCTAACAGGTCTGACTGGTCCTATTACATGTGTTTTTGGAACTTTCATCAAAACTATAAATTTCCCAACAACTTCCATCAAAACTAAATACAAATTTCCCAACAGCGACCCTTGAAGTCCGGCACGTGATGAACACGCACCATCATCACACCTGCAAAAGTGGCCGTAGATGTCACTGCAGAGCGCCTCGGGATGTAAAACGTAACACCAAATCCCATAAAGGCGCCAAAATTTAAGCAGAAATCGAGGCGCGTGTCGCATACCAGATCCCACGTGAGCTCAATAGCTCGACGAGTGACCTGGGGGGGCAATTGTTGTGCTAGAATTATTAGGTTGCACGCGAGACCCAGAACTTAGGAGTGATTTGCATAATTAATCCGACGAAGCCCTAACTTAATCCGTCAGCGACCTAAGTAGGTCGCTCATACAAGATGGGCCTGATCATATCAATGTCGGGGCGAGGTCTAACCCCCACCGAAATGCATGATGACCGGACTAACAGACCCCGGTCGCGATCTTGGCGAGGCATTGGTTCCCAATGGCGCTGCAATTCAACCTCGAAGTAAGTCGGATCAGAGAAGACTTTCCCCAAAGGGAAGCTGTCTTCTGGCTTTCAAAAAGCGATTAAAACGAAACGCCCTAATAAGGATGGATCAGATGAGCGATCTCGAAGTTTGAGTCAGCGACCTTGGGTATAGTGCTAGCGACCTCCAGCGAGCAACCTAAGGCAAGAAGGTCACCCCATAAGTCAGCTGGAGCACTCCACCCAATAACCGAAGTCGGCGCCATTTAATGCTCCCTGCGATCCATTAAATATCTAGGCCCTAGTCCCCTAGAGGGGCTATACCCCAAGAGTTTGTAGTATAAATACATGTAATTAAAGCTCATTAAAGGGTTCAACATTCACATTCAATACAAAGGCTTTATTAGCCAAAAAAGAGGCATTTGGCCCAAACACTCTTGCAATTTATTGCTTTCCAACACTTCAAATATCAAGCATTAAAGAACATCATCACCACCTTAATGAAGAACATTCCCTTTGTTCTTCATTAACTCTCACCAACCCCAAATCATAAATAGTTTGATGATAATCATAACCACATTAATGCCTTAATCATCCTATCATATTTTTTGTATCAACATTTCCTCTAACTAGACACTGGTTGTAGAGTGCAGCAAATTCGATCAAATCAAAACTTCCATCAGGTCGAACTGGATAGTTCATGACCTGATAAGGAGGAGTATTTGAGTATAAGCTCATCAACTTTGCTTTCTTTATCAGAAAGTCATGAAATCTTCCGTATTTGTTCTTCAACCAGTTGATGAACTCTTCATCCATCTGGTCTGACTCTGGAATGGTCTGAAGAACATAGACATCAAAGAGCCATTCTGCTTTGATTGGTCTCCACTCATATATCATGTTCTTATCGACCTTGATGATATCTTCGACATTTACAGACAGAGCTCTTTCGATCCACCACCAATCTTGCCCTTGTTTAATCTGGCAGTGTAAGTGTGTTTTAGGCTGGTGGACTCAGAAAGCTTCTTCTTCTTGATCTCTGCTTCTTCTATCTTCTTTTGTTCAGCCAATTCTTCAGTAGAGAACTTCTTCTTCTTTAAATGTTGCACTGTTGTCTGAGATGTTGGGAGGAAGCAAGTTGCTTAGCAAGCTCAAGTCCTTTCTCCTCCTGCTTCTTGTCAAGCCTTACCTGGAGAGTGGTCGAGAAGTCTTCCACAACATCTAGTCTTTTCACCACCTCGTCCAGAGTCATCCCATGCTCTTCTACTATCTGATATAATTCAAGAATCTCAGTATCAGGAGCAGTAGTAGTACTTACATCAGTGATCATAGCAGCAACAGATGGCTCAACAACAGGAGCTTTTCCTTTATCACCTTCCCCCTTTTTGGTTGCATCAAAAAGAGAGTCCAGGTGTGCTTTCAGCTTTGCAAACTGAGTTGTCATTGTGTTTTTTATCTCATCAGCATCATCGGAAGAGATAGACACAACATGAGGCAATAAGAATTTCTGGACAACTGCATCAAGGCCCTCCTTTGCTGATTCAATGGCAAGGTGGAAGTCATCTTGGAAGGTGAATAACATTGACTCAGTCTTCCGCAAGTTTTCAGTAGTCTCAATCAGATAAAGCTTAAGCATTTGAATCACATCAACTTGCTCAGTGACTTGAGCTGAAAACTTGTTCATCGAGTAGTTCCTTCACACCTTCTTTTATTGTTACTCGTATGGAAGAAACAAGTTCAGGTTCAGTGGTACCTAGACCATTGGAGAAGGATGGAATATCTTTGGCAATATCAACTTGCACGTCCTTTGCTGTCAGGTCTACTATTTTGGTTGTTTGTGCCTCCATTGTTAAGGTCTCTACCGCAGCACCTTTTGTAGCATCGGCAGCTGATGGTTCATCCATTACATCCTCATTCTGAGTCATTGTGTCGACAGATAAACTCCTAGCTTTAACTGGTACAACTTATATACCCATATTTCGATTTATTAGACTTTGAACAACAAGATCAGATACCAGCTCAGCTGTTGTTGTTGGGATAACATATGTCAGGATCTATCAGGATGACCTCATAAACACAAATTTAAATTAACAATTATTACTAGCATGAATTGACCTAAGTGAATTCAAATAATAATTAATCTAACAACGACATGCAAATAATATTTCACGTAAAAGATCCTAGCATGCGGAATTTCTAGGAGTTTACGTAAACGTACCCGTTGGAGAGACGGTCTAAGACAGCCAGGATCAAGTATCTGGATACCCACCAAAAGTCCTTCTCAAGTATTCCCAAGTCCTCGTTCAATAACCCCGGTGGAAGGTTCTCCAATGAACAATTTATAAACGAAGGAAAATAAATAATTGTTGCACTACCTATGTGGATTTCTAATATTTCCAACACATGGAACTCTAGGGGATGAAAAAATTCATCCCCTTATTTATATAGAGGTGGTGGACGAAAATTTGAGCCAAGATAGGGTTACAAAATATCTTTTCTTGATCTCCAAGAAATCTTGAACATATCTCATATATTCTTCTTTCCATGCGTATTTTTTCACAAAAATCTCACACCCTTATTTAGCCTAATATTTTTGAAAATAATAGGAGATCTTTCAAGATTTGATCTTTCTTGAATTTATGAGATATTCTTGTATTCCTAGAATACATATCTTTTTCCATAAAAATCTTTCCAAGAAAATCCTTCTTCCTATTATTGCTCTATAATTTTCGAAAATTCCCATTAAAGAAGCCAAGTGGGAGATTTCTTGAATTTATGGAATAATCTTGTATTCCAAGAATACTTATCTCATTTTCATAAAATCTTTTCAAGAAAATTCTTCTCCCTATTTTCTTTAATATTTTCAAAAAAAATAAGGAGGAAATAATGCAACAATAATTTGTTTTATTTTAAGCACCTTTTATTTATTGGACTTTAATTGGGCTACTTGAGGGGCCTTTAGGAGAATTAAGATGGACCTTCCAATGGGCTTCTGAATTCCAATATTGAGCCACAATATAATTCAGTCCATTAATATTTATTAATGTCGCTATATAATTAATATTGCACTATCCAGCTTAACCCATATTACGGTAATATGGCTCCCAGTTATTGTTTCCCGTGTTTAAGATTATTTAGTCCATTAATTAATTAAGCCACTGAAAAGCTTTATATTAATTAATATATTTATCCTATGTGTAAGGACAGCCCAGCTTTATTATCCATACCGGAAAATTAATTCCACTTGCAAGATTTGGTATGATAAAGGTTATGGGCCACCAAGGGGACTAATCACGCAAGACATAGCAAGCACACGATTCTCTGTATTGATTTAGCAACTGTCGTGCAATTAATATTATTACCCAAGATATAGGGTATCGAAGTCGCAATGATTCTCTTCCCATTTATAAGTCAAAGCAATAACTACTAATCACACACAGTCCTTATTAAGTGACAAAGATTAAGAAATCAACAACCACTGAGGTCTAACTCTTCATCCCTTAAGTCAGTGCGAATGAGTTTATCCTCTCTGCAGGTCCGCTTCAGCGTATCGAATGCACTAGTGTAATCTCTTGGTCAAGAAAAGTCAATCTGAGCCTTACACATCAACTTCTACCAATAGATTGTTCGGATCTATCTAAGTTGTGAAACATGGACTTGTTTACAAGGCACTGTTAACGTGATCTTCTGTGATCTGGTATCACCACGTTAACTACAATGTAACGCGTGCTATGAACGGTTTGCAATAAATATATATAACATTCAATCATATTTAAAGCAATAGTGATAAATAATTTATTTCAGTAAATAAGTGTTTAATACATAGGTTATACAAAGTTAAAGCATACTTTCATGTATAACCCCAACAATCTCCCACTTATACTCAAAGTCTGCTTTTAAGTATACCACAACATGTCTGATGTATTACATGGTGACATCTAATGTCACCTACATCAACCTAATAACATTTCTCCCACTTATACTCAAAGCAGATTGGCAACGCTCCTGACACCCATTCCTTCAACATGTTTCTCGAATGTTAACTGAGGCAGACCCTTTGTGAATGGATCGGTTAGGTTGTCTTCCGATGCAATCTTTGCCACCTCTATATCTCATCTCTTAACGATTTCTCGTATAAGATGGTATTTCCTTTCAATGTGTTTGTTGGCCTTGTGGGCTCTTTGTTCCCTTGAATTTGCAACTGCTCTGGCATTATCACAGAAGATCGTGATGGTGCTGGGAAAATTCGGAAAAACATCCAAGTCCACTAGGAAGTTCTTGAGCCACACCGCTTCTTTAGCTGCTTCACAAGCAGCTACATATTCGGCTTCCATGGTAGAATTGCCGATGCATTTCTGCTTAACACTTCTCCATGTTATAGTTCCTCCCCCCAGACAAAACACACTACCCGAGGTAGATTTTCTGGAATCTAGGTCTGATTGAAATCCGAAGTCTCGGTATCCCATCGAAAAATAAATTGTCCGATCGATAAACCAAAGATTCTATCTCGAGTTCTTTTCAGATACTTTAGAATGTTCTTAACAGCAGTCCAATGTTGATTTCCGGGGTTACTTTGATATCTTGCTACCATGCCTACGGCGTAGCAGATATCCGGTCTCATACACAACATTGCGTACATGAGGCTTCCTACTGCCGACGCATAAGGAATACCTCTCATGTCATCTATCTCCCTTTGTGTCTTAGGACACATGTCTTTCGATAGATGGATTCCGTGCCTGAAAGGTACAAAACCCTTCTTGGAATCTTGCATGTTGAAATGCCTCAAAACGGTATCTATGTATGAAGTTTGCGATAAGCCGATCATTCTTTTCTTTCGATCTCGAGTGATCTTGATCCCAAGAATATGACCGGCTTCCCCTAAGTCCTTCATATCAAACTGTTTTGATAGCCATACCCTTACGTCTGACAAAACCTTTATGTCATTTCCGATGAGCAGAATATCGTCTACGTATAGTACCAGGAATACCAAGGCAGTTCCGTCATACTTCTTATAAACACAACTCTCGAAATCATTTTGATCAAACCCATAAGATTTGATTACATGATCAAAACATTGGTTCCAAGCCCGAGATGCTTGCTTCAGTTCATAAATGGACTTACTCAACTTGCACACATGGTGTTCTTGGCCTTTTTTGATGAAACCTTTGGGCTGTTGCATATAGATTTCCTCATCAAGACTCCCGTTAAGGAAAGCTGTCTTGACATCCATTTGCTAGATCTCAAAATCTAGATGCGCAGCTATTGCCAAGAGAATACGGATGGACTTAAGCATGGCCACAGGTGAAAAGGTTTCTTCATAATCGATACCCTCTTTCTGAGTGTATCCCTTTGCCACAAGCCTAGCTTTAAAGGTTTCCACCTTCCCGTTCGGTCCTCTTTTTCTCTTGTAGACCCACTTGCATCAAATGGGTTTTACCCCACTAGGTGGTTCAACTAGCTCCCACACTTGATTATGATCCTTTGAGCCCATCTCTACTTCCATCGCAGTTTGCCAGGATTCTGAATCCTTATCTTGGACCGCCTCCTTGAAGGACCAGGGGTCTGATTCACTTTCCCCGGGGATCAAATCCGAAGATTCTCATATCCCCATGAATCTCTCAGGTTGTCGGACAACCCTCCCCACTACGACGAGGTTCCAATTGTGTCGGTGTGATGCTTGGTGTATCAACCTATACAGTTGGTATAGGAGTTTGCCCTTTTATTTCATTTAAGGTAATCTCACTTTTGGGCTTTCGATTGTTCATAAAGTCTTCTTCCAAAAATCTAAAGTGCATACTTATTACCACCTTTTGATCTTCGGGACCATAGAACATGCACCCTTTCGTTCCCATGGGATATCCTATAAACAGTCTTAGTTCCGAACGTGCGTCCAACTTACCGGCTTCCTTGTCTAGCACATATGCCGGACACCCCCAAATCCTGTGGTGTTTTAGATTGGGCTTGCGCCCGGTCCACAACCATTTAGGGGTTTTGGGAACCGATTTGGATGGCACCAGATTCAAAACATAAGCCATCGTTTCCAAGGCATGACCCCAAAACGACTTGGGTAGATCTGAATAACTCATCATGGATCTGACCATTTCTAAGAGTGTTATGTTTCTTCATTCTACAACCCCGTTTTGTTGAGGGGTTCCGGGTGTAGTCAACTGGGAAATAATGCCCTCGTCTGACAGGTAGTTCAAAAACTCATCGCTGAGGTATTCGCCTCCACGATCAGATCGTAGAAACTTGATACTCGTTTCCCTATGATTCTCCACTTCGGCTTTGAACTCCTTTAATTTATCAAAGGTTTCCGATTTGTGTTTTAT
This sequence comes from Stenogyne calaminthoides, assembly GCA_037126765.1. Taxonomy (NCBI): domain Eukaryota; kingdom Viridiplantae; phylum Streptophyta; class Magnoliopsida; order Lamiales; family Lamiaceae; genus Stenogyne; species Stenogyne calaminthoides. Next base: position 39,802,588 of record JBBCBC010000007.1, on the reverse strand, counting down.
GAGGAAAATGTATTCGAACCTTGAGTAATCATCGATGAAAGTCACAAAATACTCATAGCCACCTCTAGCTTTGGTTGACATTAGACCACACACGTCAGTGTGAACAATTTGCAACACTTCTGTGGCTCTATTCCCCTTGGCTCCAAATGCCCTCTTGGTCATTTTATCCTCCAAACATGATTCGCAGGTTGGAAGTGGTTCTAATTGTAGGTCCGACAGCGAACCATCTTTCACCAACCTTTGGATCCTGTTTAGATTAATATGACCTAATCTTAGATGCCATAGAAGTGTCTCATTCATGTTTTTGTGAGTTGTGTGCACAGTTAATAGTATAGAGATTGTTCTATAAAGTTCCATGACAGATAAACACATCGTTATGGTAAACAGTAACTTGTTTAGAAAAACGAATAGGATATCCATCATTAAATAGTTTAGAAACTGAAATAAGGTTTTTGTGAAAAACTGGAACGTAAAGAACATCTCTCAAAACTAAAATCTTATCTTCAAAAGATAGGTGCACGTCTCCCACTGCTTCAGCTGCTACTCTCGTAGCATTGCCAAGTGTGATGAGGACCTCACTTCCACTAAGTTGTCGGGTCAGTTTGAACCCCTGTAATATGAAACAAACATGATCAGTGGATCCCGTATCCATTACCCACGAGTGGGTAGCATACGCCGCTAAACAAGTTTCAACAACTAGTGCATGAGAGTTACCTTTCTTTTCATTCCGCTTAGGATTGGAACAGGCTAACCTCCAATGTCCCAAATTTTCGCACTCCAAATGTTTCCTCTTGCTTGAATTTTCACTCTTGAAGGAAGTTGAGCCTACTTGGTTTAACCTCTCTTTTTCATCATTCTTACCACCAATTGGCCTAGAAAGAAAAGACGACTCTTTTGTGACCAAGTACTCTTTCTTGCGCTCCGTATCCTCTTCGACCAATGTAAGAGCTTCTACTAGATCATCCACAGTGTAATCCAGATCTTCCATTAGGTACTGTAGATAGGGATGATCATTGCTCTTTGGAAGAGTATGGAGGATGAAATCAACTTTGGTTTTGAAATCACATTTTTTGCCAAGAATCTCAAGTTCCTCAAAAAGAACCATAACCCTAAGAATGTGCTTCATTGCGGTCGTTCCTTCTTCCATTTTTAGCTCGGCCATTTCATGCCTTATGCTTTGGATTGCCATATGGGCCGGATATGCAAACATCGCTTTGAGATTTCGCATAATGTCTGCAGCTGATTCAAATCCTTGGTGAAGACATTTTAACAAATCTGACATATGTGCCAAGATTGTGTCCTTTACCAATTCATTGGCCAACTCCCGTTCACCATACTCCATCTCGTCCCATATTCTAGCATCCTTAGCTGGTTTTTTGGATTTTGGTGTGTCAAGCACCCATTTGAATCCTTGTGCAGTTAGGACAATCATAATTTTTCATTTCCAACCAACGTAGTTTTCACCAGTTAAATGATGGTCCTTAAGTATAGAATACAGTGGATTAAAAGGTTGCGACATCTGAACTGAAATAAATAACAATTTGTATAAGCACAAAATTATCACTCAATTCGATCACATTGTTCATATCAAAATCTCAAAATAATATGAACATGCATCAGCCGACATCTCAAAATAGTTTAAATAGGTCACGTGGGGTGAACTGTCTATTTAAACACATTCAAGCAGGTTACAAACAAGAATAGTTAAACACCTTTAATTCAAAATTAATAGTCGGCTCCCACTTGACCAATATAAAATTGACAGGGATTTTGGGTAAGTATATGCATATCAATTTTATACCTAAGTAATAACCATGATTAAATATAGAATTATCACTTCGCTTTGTACGAGCCTCGTGGGGAGGGTCATCGTCGCCACTAATAATAATTCACAATCATCATTTTGGGAATTTATTAATGTGAAAACCATCTTTTGGCCGTTCCGTGGGGGAAATTTCTCCAAAAGAATTCACAAATAAATAAATCATGGCTGTCAAATTTGACGTAATTTTATTATCCGGAATAAAATTTGTCAATAAAACATACTTAGTAATTTTTTAAAGTGAGATTTTCTTTAGACAATTCTAAATCATGCAAACACATTTAACAAATAAAATTGCACGAATTTAAAACAAGTATCAAGACAAAATAAATCAAGTTGGGCACATATATCCAACTGTCATGGTTTAAATTCCAAATCTTGATCTTGAGAAATCTTCTCTTCTTTTGCCTTCATCGTTCGTCTCGAAAAGCTCCCACTGAATCCGCAACAATTCTTCAAAGAATGTCCTCCATTTTGGGTTAGGATGACATCCAGAAATCGAGTAGCTCACGACCGAAAAAGCGAGTCGCGTGCGCCTAGGCGCACGCCTCGGCCATCTCGCCCCATCGCCCACGGCAAATGCGCGTGGATCATCACCCAGATGCGTCTGCGTCTAGGGGTCCTTCGCCCCGCGTCCAAAACAGCCCAGCATGCGTGCGTCCGTCTGCGCGCGCCCTGCTCTGCTACCCCCGACCCCCAAGTCGGCCTCGTGCGCCTAGCGCGCGTCTGCCTTGCCCCGTCCACATCCCGCCTAGCAATGCGCGCGGTCGCTAGGCCTTTGGCCTAGCCCGCGTGCTCCGCCTTGGCGTTCGGGCACTTGGACGTTCGTCTTTTAATCTTCGTCTCCGTCTTCATTTTCTATCCGGTTATAATTTATTTATGAAAAATAAATAAACCTAGATCTAAACTAGTCTATTACATTGAATAAATCAAACAAATTCTAATCTACTCGTGGATTTTCTCACGAGGTAAAACAAATTCGAACAAATCGAATTAAGAAACAATAATTTATTTGCATGTAAATAAGCACATTAAAATACCATGACAATTGGATACCTGCAAAACAGATCTAACAGTTCTACTATCCAATTTCAATGTTAATGAACAACAATTTAAATTACAGTTTAAAAGATCAGAGCCCGAACTAGGGCTATGATACCAGTTGTTGGGATAACATATGTCAGGATCTATCGGGATGACCTCATAAACACAAATTTAAATTAACAATTATTACTAGCATGAATTGACCTAAGTGAATTCAAATAATAATTAATCCAACAACGACATGCAAATAATATTTCACGTAAAAGATCCTAGCATGCGGAATTTCTAGGAGTTTACGTAAACGTACCCGTTGGAGAGACGGTCTGAGATAGATAGGATCAAGTATCTGGATACCCACCAAAAGTCATTCTCAAGTATTCCCAAGTCCTTGTTCAATAACCCCGGTGGAAGGTTCTCCAATGAACAATTTATAAACAAAGGAAAATAAATAATTGTTTCACCACCTTTGTGGATTTCTAATATTTTCAACACATGGAACTCTAGGGGATGAAAAAATGCATCCCCTTATTTAAATAGAGGGGGTGGACGAAAATTTGAGCCAAAATAGGGTTAGGAAAGATCTTTTCTTGATCTCCAAGAAATCTTGAACATATCCCATATATTCTTCTTTCCATGTGTGATTTTTTCACAAAAGTCTCACACCCTTATTTAGCCTAATATTTTCGAAAATAATAGGAGATTTTTCAAGATTAGATTTTTCTTGAATTTATGAGATATTCTTGTATTCCTAGAATACATATCTTTTCCATAAAAATCTTTTCAAGAAAATCCTTCTTCCTATTATTGCTCTATAATTTTCGAAAATTCTCATTAAAGAAGTCAAGTGAGAGATTTCTTGAATTTATGGGATAATTTTGTATTCCAAGAATACTTATCTTCTTTCCATAAAATCTTTTCAAGAAAATTCTTCTCCCTCTTTTCTTTAATATTTTCAAAAAAAATAAGGAGGAAATAATGCAACAATAATTTATTTTAATTTAAGCACCTTTTATTTATTGGACTTTAATTGGGCTACTTGAGGGGCCTTTAGGAGAATTAAGATGGATCTTCCAATGGACTTCTGAATTCCAATATTGAGCAACAATATAATTCAGCCCATTAATATATTAATTAATGTCATTATATAATTAATATTGCACTATCCAGCTTAACCCATATTATGGTAATATGGCTCCTGGTTATTATTTCCCATGTTTAAGATTATTTAGTCCATTAATTAATTAAGCCACTGAAAAACTTTATATTAATTAATATCTTTATCCTTGGAGTAAGGACAACCCATCTTTATTATCCATACCGAAAAATTAATTACACTTGCAAGATTTGGTATGATAAAGGTTTCGGGCCCACCAAGGGGACCAATCACCCAAGACATAGCAAGCACACGATTCTCTGTATTAATTTAGCAACTGTCATGCAATTAATATTATTGCCCAAGATATAGGGTATCGAAGTCGCAATGATTCTCTTCCCATTTATAAGTCAAAGCAATAACTACTAATTACATACAGTCCTTATTAAGTGACAGAGATTAAGAAATCAACAACCACTGAGGTCTAACTCTTCATCCCTTAAGTCAGTGCGAATGAGTATATCCTCTCTGCAGGTCCGCTTCAGCGCATCGAATGCACTAGTGTAATCTCTTGGTCAAGACAAGCCAATCTGAGCCTTACACATCAACTGCTACCAATAGATTGTTTGGATCTATCTAAGTTGTGAAACACACACTCGTTTACAAGACACTTTTAACGTGATCTTCTGTGATATGGTATCACCACGTTAACTACAATGAACTCATGTTATGAACGGTTTGCAATAAATATATATAACATTCAATCATATTTAAAGCAACAGTGATAAATAATTTATTTAAGTAAATAAGTGTTTAATACATAGGTTATACAAAGTAAAAGCATACTTTCACGTATAACCCCAATAGTTGTTGCTACTCCTGCAGAATCACGTATCTTCTGCTCGTAGTCAACAAATAATTCAACTCCACCCATGCTCTCATTATTATCACAAAATCTTTAAACCGTTTAAATCTGATGTCGCGCCAGACTAAAACCTCAAAAATCTCCTTCCTGATATCTCCATGAGCGACCAAATCAGGGAACTTCTTTAACAAATATGCCTCAACCCGCATCTTTATTAGATTTTTGTTGAGAGATATGGGCTAGGCTGGGGCCTGAAGGTGAGCTGGTTCCACCGTTGGGTGATAGATGGGAGGGTTTTCTAGATGAAAAGTTGGTTGTGAAGGTGTGGGAGAGTGATGAGCTAGGGAGGGAGAAGGAGACAGGTGGAATTTTGGTCCAGACAGAGGAAGTTCTGGAACAGAAGGTTCAGTTAGTTGGGGAGTAGGTTGCTTTTCTAGAGGGGGTGATTTGGTTGGTGATCTGGCAGGGGAGGGGATATGAGATAAAATTGGAGATTCAGATGGATACCTGATATGGATATTCTTTGGACAGGACAACTCACTCAGGGGAGTGTTGTCAGATGGTTCCTCCGAGCTCTCTGCTTCTGCTAATTCCTCGGTAGATTCCACTTCATTAGATTCAGTCTCCTCATCTGTCTCGTCGTCTGCCTCTTCCTTAGACAATTCATCCACTAGGCCAAGCTATTTATCCTGACCAGAATACTTGATTGTAAACTTGGGTTTCATTGCAGTTGGTGCTTCAGACACTGTCTTCTCGACACTCTGTGTTGATTTCTTGGCCAAGGTCTTTCTCTTCAAAATCTTTTTCACAGTCTGGGCCTCAGACTGCTCTGATGCGATAGACTTATCCCCTTTCTTTCTTATTGGAGTGGAAGTCGGATCATCATCAGATAAACCTAGAATATGCTTATCACTCAGCAAAATGGCCTTGTGCACCGTTTGATAGGGCTTCATCGCAGATTTATCCCATTCAACATTCGACAGCTTTTCACATAAGACTACTACGTTGTGAAGTATCATGATTTTCTTATTCAGAATCACCATATTCTGAGCAGATGAACCTGATTCATCTGTTAATTACTCGGCTGTTGTTTAGTCTGTTTGGTTCCATTTCTGGTTCCTTGCTGACTATTCAGTTGCCTTGCCTGACCAGCTTGCCTTTTTCCCTTATCTGATATCGATTGTGAAAAACTTGTTTCCTTTTCAAAGACTCTTCTGGCCCCATGGTTGTGAGCCAGTAGGAACTTGTGAGAAAAAAAACGCATTCAATACCAACATGAATATTAAACATACATTAAAACCATGATAATTGGATGTCTGCATAAAAGATTCAACAATTCTACAATCTAATTTCAATTTAATGTAATATAGATTTAAATCACAATTAAATACAGAGCCCAAAACCGAGGCTCTGATACCAGTTGTTCGGAAATATTTTTTGAACATGTCAGGGATCTATTCAGGACGTAAATTAAATACGAATAACCATAAATCTAATCCTATGATTTAAAAAATTTAATCATGCAATTCACGTAATTTGAATAACGGTAAAACAGTAAATCCCTAAACATGCGGAACTAAAGGATTACGCGTTTACCTTTTGATCGGAGAGACACCTTTGAGAAGTAGTACCAAAGTGACTTTACTCAACCCAAATACCTACTCAAGTATTCCCGAAGTCCAAGTTTGTAGATATGGTGGGCAATCTCACAAACTATCTAACACTCAAGAAAGAATTAATTTCTTATTTCACACAATTCAAATTTTCGAAAAAATACAAATTATCAACGTTTCAAGAATATTTGATATTTTTTCGACGCTGATATTTTTCCGAAAAATCAAGTTTTGTATTCTCTGAAAATCATCTGGGGCTGAAGAAATCAGCCACTTATTTATAACAATAGGGAGGATGAAAATTTGCCTTGGAAACTATGGGATATGGAAAGATTTTATTCTCCAAGAGATAATTATATCTTCTCCATATATCTTCCATATTTATCTTTTTTCACAAAAGTTTCTCCCATCCTTATCTTGTTATATTTTTCAAAAATTTTAGCTCCAAGAATGTCAAGTCAAAGATTCTTGAAATTATGGGAAGATCTTGTTCTCCAAGAAAACTTATCTTCCTTTTCATAATATCTTTTCAAGAAGCCTTTTCTTGATTCTTCAAAATTTCGAAAAGCACACACATATATATAAATATAATTTCCAAAATTATATTTTCCCAATATATATATTCTTGCAACAATTAATTCTTTTTATTTTAATCACCTTGTATTAATGGACTTATATTGGGCTACTTAAGAGGACTTTAGGAGAATTAGGATTGGACCTCCCAATGGGCCTGAAAACCAATATTGAGCCTCAATATTTTCCAACCCATTAATATTAATTCATTCCACTATAGGATTAATATTGCACTATCCATCCTAACCCATATTACGAATATGGCTCCCAGTTATTATTTCCCGTGTTTAAGATTAATTGTCCATTAATTAATTAAGCTACTGAATGTTTTAATTAATTAACATCTTTTATTTCCTTGGAGTAAGGACAGCTCACCCATTATTATCATACCGGAATTTAATCCACTTTACAGGTTTGATATGATAAACCTTGTGAACCCACCAAGGGGACAAAATCAAACAAGACTCTCCAAGTACACGATTCTCTGTTTTAAATCTTGGCGATATGTCATGTAATTAATAATATTGCCCAAAATACAAAGTATTGAATCTCATTGACTCGCTACCCATAATAATCAAAGCAATAAATATTAACTACATACAATCCCATTTAAGTGGCATAGATTAATAAATTACAACCACTGAGTCTAATTCTTCTTTCTCAGGTCAATCTAGAAGAATTTCGTCACTGTAGGTTCTATTAAGCACATCATTATGTACTAGTGTAACCTATTGGTCAAGACAAACCAATCCAAGCATTACACATCAACTTTTACCAATGTATTGTTCAATTCCATCTAAGTTGACAATCATTTGTACTTATGTACAAGGAATTGATAATGTGATCTTTTGTGATCTTCTACACACCACATTATCTACAATGTAAAGTACTGAACGGTTATGCAATAAATATGTAACATTCATGATATTTAAAGTAACATTGATAAAAAGATTATTCTCATAAATAAGTGCAAAAATCAGTTTATATACATAAGTAGCATCCAAAGCATACTTGTCAGTATAACCCCAACACTTTTTACAATGATCTTTACATTAAATCGATATACATATAATCTTGTTCTAATCTTCATAGTAGAAAACACACAATCTTCATGCATTCAATTCCACATAATCTTTTGACATCTCATAATCTTCTCCACATGTAGAATAATTTAGATCACCTAAGAATCAAAATATTATAATGAAATGAAATAATAATTAATCAAAATAAGAATCAAGAAACATCAGAACAAATCCCTAAACAACTCAACTTTAAACTACATAATGAATCAAAACAATTACCTGCAAGAAAAAGAGAGAGAGAGAGAGAGAGAGAGAGAGAGAAGAACGATAATCTCTGCCTACCGTGGATGAATAGGTATTCGAGAATGAATAAAAAATAAATGAGAGAGGTCACAATTTATAGGAAATAGAAAATAAAATCAACGGTTGTGATAAAAAAAAAACACTCTAAATGAATGAGATTAGAGGGATTTGAAATAGAAGAATGTGGTTTTGCCACATCACTGTCACATCATTTTATTACTTGACACATCATCTTATAGAGGTTTTACATTATAGAGATTATAGATAGATGTACTACATATGCATAACACTGATACTGTAAAATAGAAAGTCAATTTAAACTCGATCTGGTGCACATAATTTTTTACCATAATTAACTCTTAATACAGTTGATGATTGATTATCATCTTTAATAAATTTATCACTAGAAATATCGTTATTTTAAGTATCCATATTTGGAAAATATCAAATTGAATATTAATTTGAATATCAGTTTAAAAATGAACACATGTATATTTGAAAACTAGTTTAAAAATTGCAACATTTTCAATAAATAATATATTTAATAATTAAAAATATAAATATGTGCATAAATGCACTAAATATGAATTAATAATTTTTTAAGGTGTATATTAGTAAATTTTCTTAAACCTTTGAATAAGATTATTGTGTCAAATATTATTTATCCATGTTAATATGAAGTTGAAACCTACAAATCAAAACAAAATAAATCGACTAAGAAAAGACTAATAAATTAATTAACATGTAACAATTAAAAAAAAAGTGAATGAATTATAATATAAAATATTTTTGCCACATAAATTATGTTAAGATATACATAAGAGCAATTATAAAATAAAATTATTTATTAAGAAATTAATATTGAATATAATTCACACTAAGATAAAATACATTTAGAATGAATATTTTATTTAAGTCAAACAAAAATTACCAAAAAAAAAAGATAAATGAATAATATTATATAATTAAATAAAACATAAAATAATAAATATAAATTGCACATTTTATAAAAATAACACATAAAAATGACATGTGTACTCAAATTTCTCATTGAATGACACATAGGTTAAATTAACATGGAGTTTGCACATCATGGAAAAAAAACTCCCTATTAGTATATAGAGGGATATATAGGGGATTGTTTAGGATATACAAAAATAGAAGTACACATAGGATTTATTTTTAGTGACATGTAGGATTTATTATTAATGACATGTACACTAAACTTCTCCTAGAATGACACATATGTTAAATCATTGTAGAGTTGACACATCATCAAGAAAAACTCCTATTAGTAATATAGGGGATATAGTAGGTGTTATGTGAAAATTTTCATATGTGAAAAAATTGTATTTTGCGGGCAAATCATAGTAATAAAGGTGGCCGGATGAATTTGATACAAACCGCTCTAGTGGTCCAGTGGTGGATAGCACTTGAGTCTAACCGTTTGTTGCGGGGTTCGATTCCCTGTAATAGTGATTTTTTTTTATTATATTTTTTTCCCATGTCTTTAATTTGTAACTTAAAAAAAATAAAAAAAATCAGTTGTTATTTGGAATCGAACCGTGGTAAAAAAAGAACTTAAAAAGCAGGAATACCACTACATCACATTAAATATATATTAAGTAAGTTTCTCATTAATTTATTTACCCTTTTCGATGTTTTTAAATATTAACAAAAAATATTAACCGTATGGAATTAGTATCATGACACGTCAATTGAAATAGTTGATATATATTTTATGTGTTCATCTCACTACAAAACTTATATACACACACTCAACAAAATTTAATTAAAGTAATTCTTGTCAAATCATTTGCCCAAGTATATATTTCTAATTAATAGTTTTATAAAACACTAAGAAATTACCACATAAATATGAGAGTGCACCTTTTCATATGGAAAAGCAGTTTCGAGTGTTTTCCAATTTGTTTTCTCCACATACCGTCTAGAACTATGAAGTAGCATTTCCCTTTTATCGTTTTAGTAGCATTTCTTGTATTATAAATTCGAAACATAGGAAAATGTAAATTCTAAAGGTTTTTAAATTTAAACGTGTTGTGTTCGATACAATTACTCGATTAATTGATACACATCAGAGGGACACGTGTATTAATCAACAATTAAAATAACTATGCTCAATGGACAAGTGTACTCGCCAGCTTGCCAATCGAATAAGTTTGTTCGCCAGCTTGCCGACCAAACAGGTTTGCTCGCCAACTTGCCGACCAAGCAATTATGCTCGCCACTTGCCGACCAAGCAATTATGCTCGCCACTTGCCGACCAAGCAAGTATGCTCGCTAAATCTGGCAAGCATTACAGCCATTCTTATATGCTCGATGAGGGCAGTGTTCCGATATAAAATTGATATGGTCAAAGGGGCGAACAGGGCAATCAGTCGAGCAAAAGTTGATATGGATGACAAAAAGAGTGCCTTATAAGCAAGTAAATCCAAAGGTCAACCAGGAAGACGAAGTTGAAAACGTGGCAGCATCACATGAGTTCTTGCAAGAAACGAAGTCTCCAGCTCATGCTTGCCAAACCAGCTCATGCTTGTCGAAGTACTATAAATAGAAGAAAAAAGAACAAGAGACGGGTTCAGAAAATTTTCAGAGTGGTTCAGAAATTTCCCGTTCAGAAATCATCCATACCCAGAAAAATTCCCTAGCACTCACACACTTAATCTCCAAATCTTCATCTTTCATAGAAGTTTTCCCCATGAGAAGTATTGTGTACTGTATATGTAAACTGTTGGGAAATTTAGAGTTTTGATGAAAGTTCTAAAACACATAAATAGAATCACCAGACCATACATTGGTATGATGTTTATATTACCGCTTATAGAATACCAGTTGATAATTATTGTATAGAACAACTGATGTAATAGATAGGTCACATATTGAGGGGGAACCTCAATATGTATAGGTCAGATCTGAAGATATGAAATACAACTGATATCCGACAGGCCAGAATGCAAGAGAAGAACAGAAGATCAGATCGATCTGATCAAGTCAGATATCTCAGCTGAAGTCATGAAGCTCAAACTCAGAATACTTGAAGATCGATGACTTCCGTAAGATCACCCGAAGACCTACATCACCGAAATCCGCTAGTTGAAGCTAAGTCAACCGCACCAAGACTCAATCGTAGATCGATCGCCTCGATCGATCAAAGTCACCACCAGTGAAAATCGATGTTTTACCAAATCATACGTCGATGATCTGAACAAGAAGAATGTCAACCTTAGTTGGAAGAACAGATTATCATGAAAATGATGGATAAGGTCACCAAGGAAAAGATTAAATATCTCAAAACTGCGAAAGTAATGTGGGATACTCTAGCTGAGATATGCGAGGGAAATGATCAGATCAAAGACACCGCCTACAAAATTTAACCGGTGAAGTTCGAAAAATCAAGATGTCTTTTTCAACGAGACCATCAACGAACTCGATGGAAGGATTACTATGTCAGTGAATAAGCTACGAGAACTTGGTAGAGAGATGTCAGACAAGGACATCAACTACAAGATCTTAAGATCTCTTACAAAGAAATGGGATATGAAAGTCACGGTAATCAAGGATTGCCAAGACATTTCAAAGATGAAACCAAGTAGCTTGTTCTTAAGCCTTAAAGCTCACGAGTTCGATTTAATTGAAAGAGGACAAGCAGATGAAGATGAGGTGCCCGCCGAAGCCTCAACTTCCAAATCGCTTGCTTTTAAGGCAACCAAAGAACAGATCAAAGGCCAATGAACCCGTTGGAAACATCATAAGTCGTCGTAATGAGCAGTTGCTCGCTTACAGAAAACTAGAAAAATCAAATATTCAACTTGGTAAGTATCAAAGATTCTATAAAGATTATCAACATAGCCGAGGAAGAGATAGGAGATCAGCCAACGGATCTCCGTAGAAGAACCAGATCCGATGATCAAGAGATCACAGAGAAGAAAAAGAAAAGAGATAATCTAAATGATGAGAGAAGAGATAATCGATCCGAAAAGAAGGAGCTCGGACTACTATCGAAAAGGGAAGTCACCGATAGATCATACAGACGCGAGTGATTCACCCGAAGAAAAGGTTCCGTGGATCAAGGAGCGTGCTTCAACTCGTGAAGAAGCCAGTCACTACAAATAAGAAATCGCCTGCACTGACGCCAAAAGAAAGGGAAGAAAAGAGGAACAGAAGAGAGCAACGTTACAGGGACAGAAAAGCCATGGTTGTTGACACATCTGGAATTGATGATTCCTATATGCCCTCTGAGGATTCTGGATACCCCTCTGTAGAAGATTTCTGTCTGATAATCAGTGCTGTTGACTTCTATGAGGATGAAGATCTGATATTCTCTTCAGATGATGACGAGATCTGCCTGATGGCCAAGGAGGACCAATCTGAGGTAACCTCCAAACTCGCTTTGTTCGCTTTCACACCGCTATCATTAGCACACCCTTTGAGATTGACTGCAGCTCTACTCGAAAGCAATTGCTTGATGATCTCTCCAATGCAGTAGACACTTATGCTATAGTGGAAGCTGAAAATGACAAGCTAAGGATCAGAAATAATAAGCTTGTTAAAGAGAACGATCTCAAAGAAAAGCTACCGAATCGAAATTCATCAAACTACTCGTAAGGCAAATCGAGGAACTTAACATTCTGAAAGTTAAGTCTTCGATCGAGAAGCGTATCAAAGATCAGCTAGCAATTAACAAACAACAAGCTGATGACTTCAAAATCCTTCAGGCTAAATTTGATGAGCTATTCCGACTGAATGAGAGTCTAAAATCTTCTGAGGATAATTTGCGCAAGAAAATAGAGGTTTTCACAAAATCTTCTAAAACTGTTCAAGATATGAACACCTATTTTCGAACAACAATTAACAAGAAGGGACTTGGGTATGAGAACCCTTCCACATCCTCAAAAAGCCCCTGATTCACCTCAAAAGGTGTAATCGACGAAGTTTTTGGCAAAGATACACCAAAAGCCAAACTTGTATCTAATAAGGAAAAGACCGGTTGAAAGGTGTAAGGCGGTGTGCCAACCGTAAGGGAACATAAATGGACCCCAACTGGTAAAGCATCAGCCGAGAACCCAGTTCTTCTGAAGAGACCTCAACCTGATCAACAGATCAGGTATCAGAAAAGACAACCTGTAAAAGGGAAGTCTAATCAGAGACCCAATCAAGGTCAGCTGCCGAATAAGCACGCTATAGGTAAACTGCAAAAACTACATATGCCAAAAAGATATGAATCTTTTGATGGTAGTAGTCATACCTACCCCTATAATCAGAAACCTAGGGTCACAGACCGAGCCACACCGAAGAAAAGAAGACAAAATGTAAAAGATAAATCCCAAGTCTTCTAAGTCACCCAAGGCTCACACTAATAATCATACCAATCGAAAAGATATAAAGAGACGATGATTATGTTGATAGGTATGGGAGACAAATCAGCCTTCTCGATCTAACCGATCACAATAGAAGTGCTCGCTTTGTATGGATCCCCAAAACCAAACCTAACCCTCGGGACCCAATCCAAAAGGGGTACCTAAAGCCCGATTTGATTGCGTGTTCGCGAGTGGGTCCGCCAACAAAGGAGGTGTGCAGGTGCAACTATCCGGGTACATCGATAGTGGATGCTCAAGGCACATGATTGAAGCAAACACCTCCTCGCCTCTTACATAGAAATGTAAAGGCCCCCGTGTACTATTCGGTGATGATAACTTTGGTTATACCAAAGGATTCGAACCTTAGAGAATGATGATGTACAAGTAATCGGAGTCTCAGATGTCGAAGGTCTAAAGCACAACCTATTATCGGTTTCACAATTTCACGACAACGGATTCAAGTGTTAAGTTCTCGATCGATCAATGCACTATCAAGAATCGAGCCACTCAACAGATTTTGCTAACTGGTTCAAGGAAAGGGACGGTCTACACAGCAGATTGGAACAGTTGCCCAAGAAATACATGCCTAATTGTTAAGAGTTCCAAAAGTAGCACTTGGCTCTGGCACAAAAGAATGAGTCATCTGAACTTTAAAACTCTTAATAAGATAGCAAGGATGTCTCTAGTGGAAGGTCTTCCTAATGAAGTATTTTCAAAGGATCAGACATGTGTTGCATGTCAGAAGGGAAAACAGGTCAAAGCTTCATTCAAAGGAATTCTGGACCGCATCCAAAGAGAGTAGTATTGCAAATGCTTCATATGGATCTATTTGGACCAGTTTACACCGGCTCTGTCTCAGCGGACTCAAATATACTCTGGTAATCGTGGATGATTATTCCAAGTTTACCTGGGTTATATTCTTACATAAGAAGAATGAGATGACAACGAAGATACCCGAGCTGCTTAAAAGATTACAAAATGAGAAGGGTGTGTCAGTAGTAAAAATCGATCGATAAAGGTATGCAATTTACGAACTCTTTTATAACCGATTTTTGCTCTAAGTTTGGTATACAAAGATGAGACATTAGTCGCAAGAACGCCACAAATGTAATGGAGTAGCGAATCGGAGAAACAAAACACTCAAAGAAGCTACTCAAGACGATGTTAGTTGAACATGCAATACCAAGCCGCTTTCAAGCGTATAATCAACACCGCATGTCATACTCGTAATGTATGTCTTCTGACTAAGGCTCACTACAAAACACCCTATGAACTGTGGAAGGGCAGAAAACCTCGTGTCTCTTACTTCCATGTTTTTGGGTGTAAGTGTTTCATACACAACAATGGGAAGAGTCAGTTGAAGACTTTTGAGGCCAAGTCAGATGAGGGTATATTCTTAGGATATTCCTCATCGAAAGCAAGGCTTTTCAGTGGTTTACAAATGCATTTAACCCTAGTTGTGGAAGAAACACCCCATGTAGTCTTTGATGAAACATCTCCTAACAAGAGAAATCTACCTCGTAACAAGATGTACCGATCAACTAGTACCGATGCTCGGGAAAATGGATCACTAACGATCAAGGAAAAAGGATCGTAAATCGTAATAAAGATACATCCCGATCTAGCCGATTCACCGATCAATCGATCCTAAGGTACTAAAAAATCGTCGATGAAGAAGCCGGACAAATAAGACAAAGATCAATCGAACCATCTTGTTCGTGGGAACACTGGTTCCTACTTAATGTACATCGGCACATGATGAGTCCAACATCACCAAAACATGTTCTTATCAAGTGGATCATAAATCACTACTCCCAACCGCTAGTAATGAACCTTTATCGAAATGGATGATGTTCTCCAAACCGACGCAAATCGTAATGTATGACTGGATAACCACCATCCAACCGATCGATCATCGGAGACCCATCCGATAGAGTTAAAACTAGACATCGATTGGTGAAAGTGCCATATATTGTCAAGTATTTGTCTATGAAGGAACCAACAACAAGAGAGGAAGCTCTACAAGACGCAAGTCGATTCTAGCCATGCAGGAGGAGCCGAAATGAACAGGTTCGAGAGAAATCAAGTTTGGGAACTAGTGGATGCACTAACTCATCAAGACGAATTAGCACGAAGTGGGTATTCAAGAACAAGAGAGAAGAGAAAATGTCATAACCAGAATAAGGCATGACTTGTTGCTAAGGGGTATTCACAATCGAAGGAATTGATTATGATGAGACCTTTGCACCGGGCCGCTCCGCTTAGAAGCCATTCGGGTCAAGCTTTTACGCATATGCTTCCCACGAGGGTTCATCGTGGTATCGATGGACGAAAGAGTGCATTCTTAAACGGGGTACTAGCGGAGGAAGTTTATGTCGAACAACCTCCGTGCTTTGAAAAGGGCAACCAAGTGTACCGCTTAAGAAAATCTCTTTATGGTTCAAACAAGCTCCTCGAGCTTGGTATGATACACTCTCTCAGTTCTTGATAGACAGTGGGTTCACTAAAGGAACAGTGGACAAAACCTTATTCAGAATAGAAGATGGAGAAGATATTCGATGGTTCAGATTTACGTGGGCGACATCATCTTCGGATCTCCCAACAAGAGTCTATGTGAAAGATTCAAAGAAACCGGATGCAAGGGAAGTTCGAGATGTCCATGATGGGTCGATGAATTATTTTTCGGGTCTACAAGTGAAGCAAAGTACGTATGAATATTCATCTCGCCAAGAAAGTACACTAGGAATTTATTGGCTAAGTTTGGAGTTCAAAACCGTAAGGAAGCCAAAATTCCTATGATGATCGGATTTAAGATGGATCCGTATGAGGAAGGTCGAAAAAACAAATCAGAAAGAATATAGGGCTCTCATTGGATCATTACTATACCTGACTGCCAGCAGACCAGATATCACTTTTGCAGTAGGTGTATGTGCCAGATTTCAGGCAAATCCAATGCAAAGCAACCTAGAAGCAGCTAAGCGGATTCTTAAGTATCTGAAGGGGACAATAAACCTTGGTTTATTTTACCCATCGATGATAATCTTGAGCTTAGGGGGGTTTTTCGATTCTGGATTATGGAGGTTGCAAGATTGAAGAAAAATCAACCTCAAGAACATGTCGGTTTTTAGGAAGAAACTGATCTCGTGGTTTTCAAAGAAGCGGACATCGGGCCATACATCTACTATCAAGGTAATATATGGTCAGCAGGAAGTTGCTCCCTAACCGCCGCTTAGTCGGCAATGAGGGATTATAACATTGTAGCTAAGAATGTACCTATATTCTGTGACAGTAATAGTGCTATTGCAATCACTCAGAATCCTGTTCTACATACAAGATGCAAGCATGTGGATGTCAGACACCATTTTATAAGAGATCACGTTGAAAAGAAGAATATCAGAATGGAAAAGATTCACACTGATTTACAGAAAGCTGATATTCTAGCCAAACCACTAGCTGAGATCAGATTCAGAGAATTATGCAATGAGCTAGGGCTTCTGGATCTTGGAGAAAAAACACCTAAAATGCTTGATGGATTGTTCTCCAGAACCAGCTGGTTAAGAGACTAACCAGGTTAAGAAGAATCAGTTGAGTTTGGTATCTCAACTGATCAGAAGATCAGTCAAGGAACTGATATAAGAAGGTACTGATCAGATTTACGATTTGTCAGATTAAAGAAACTGATCAGATTAAAGATTTATCAGATTAAAGGAAACGCTCAGGTTAAAGGATTATCTGATTAAATCAGTTGGGTTATTTTACATCTTTGTAAGTCGATTAAGCTGACATTCAACAAGCAAGATTCACAAGATTAAAGCTTACATCGCATAAGAAAATAGGTAATTTACACAACAATGGAATAATAGAAATTTTCATTGATAAAGACCCGAAGGTCAGGTTTACATTACAAGTTACAAGTACAAGAGGACCCGGAGGTCAGTACATAAGTCATAACCGAAAACCCTAAACCTATAACCCTAAACCCTCATCCTAACCCTAGAAGAGGGGGAGAGAGAGATTTTAAGATCTCATGCTCCCATTTTCCCCACTTTAACAAGGGTAAGAAGGCTTTGAAATAATCCTAAAGCCTCTCAATTTGAAGCTAAAAAACCAATGGAGCGAGAGAGGCCTTGATAGGATTTCTAAGCCAGGAGCCCTTAAACCTGAAGTCAATGGGCTCTCCAGCTGTTAAATGGAGCACATGTGCCAAGAAAGTGGTTCAAAGACCTTATGGGCACATGTGCCAAGAAAGTGGTTCAAAGACCTTATGGGCACATGTGTCGCATGAAAAAATAGAGTTGATATACGAAGGTCAGCTGTTGTCTGATCCACACCGTATATCAAACTCATGTTTTATATCGACCGAGTCCTGTTGATGCTAGTTCCACATCTCGATAGACACACAAGGTGCATACGGTTAGGAGAAGTGTCTTCTCGGGCCATGACATAAAGATCCGCCGCCTTGGTGGTAAAGAAGCTTGGCAACAATTGTATGTGAAATCTTTGATGACGACGAAAACAGTGATAAGGGACACACAGGGTTTATTTGAGAAGCTGAAATCATTGAAAAAGGGGTAAAGGTGTTTGCCTTAAGTCTCACCGAAATAAGGGTTCACCAGATACATGATTCTACAAAGAAGATAAGTATGGTGAATGGGTTATGTTGTGTAAAAACATTGGTCCAATTTATAGAGGCCAAGCAAGGGTGTGAATGCAAATTTGATTTCAAAAAGCCTATTAGAGAAATTTGCATCACAAGGACAGCTTGTAGGAATCACGCGACTGATAATTGGATAAATTTATGGCGGATTGACATATCGAAATATTCGGACTATAATTACGATGTCAAATCGTACAACTTAGGGAATAGAGACTACTATTCTAGACTAAGTTTTGGCGGTAACACGCATCCCAAGAATTGCCTTGATCTGAGAAGAATCAGATTAGGTCAACTGAAATCTGATTATATACAAAACTGATCTGATGAGGAAAATCAGTTAAGCTTAATACCTTAACCAATCAGATATATATATATCGCCTATGAAAAATGAAATATCACTAAGGGGAAACTTCAACCGATCAAGGAGGATCGTAAAAGGAAATCGATTTGCAAAGTGAAGTGGATCGATCGTTTGAAAAGAACAAATTGGGAAATTATAAGGATTAGGCGTAAAACTAAGATCAACAAGTGGAATCAACAACTACAAGTGGTATTGATCGACATAATATCACCAACCGATACACTTTTTCTGCTTTCCTTGTTTATTGCTTACTTATTTGATCTTATCTGATATTATTTGCCTTACTATACTCATTACCTTTGTGACGTATTCCCTGCAAAACATTTAATACGGACGTGGGGTACTTGTATTAATTGCTACAGAATGTGCTTTTAAATCCAAAAGGTATTCGTACGTGCTTTTCCTGACCATACAATCAAAAGCGCTTAATCTGGATCGTTTAATCTTTTCAAACGGTTGATCTTCCAATCTCGTAATTCCCTCCTCCTCCTTATATGTTTCATCAAAACCCTACCAGAGTTTTCTTATTCTCAAAATTCTTGCAATTTATTCTCTGAAAACTCAAATTACCTTTCTGTGATTCAAGCGTTTTTCTTGCGATTCAAACTCATTTTTCTGAAAAACTGAATCTGGTAATTTCTTGTTATTTGATGGTTTTATTTTTTTTCAAAATCCATTGATTATATAGATTATGTCTATATTTATGATCTTGCGATATGCCTTATCTTTTCTTGGTATCTGTATGTGTTTATCGATTACTAGGCCTGTGAATAGGTCTGATAATCTATACATGATATTTTTATGTATATGCACAATTTTAATCGAGTCTATCTTGTTGTAGATGGCCACTCACGGAATGGGAAAGATAATGTGCAACTATGCTGAACTGGCAACAAAAGTTGTTGATGACAAATTTGTCAAGTTTGGTGTTACGACGGATCCAGAGTCAATGGAAGTGGAGCAAATTCTGAAGAAAGGAGGCCTTGAGAAATACTGTGCTGCAAACTGCAATCCAGTGATGCAATATGAAGCACTCGAATTCCTAAGGAATTTGAAGGTGGATACAGACACTCTTGGAGATGAACTGATCTCTTCAGTTAACGGAGAGGAGATCAGACTGTCAAATGCGGACATAACACGTCTGTTCAAATTTTGCCCAAAGGAAGAATCTCGCTCAAGACTACAGGGAGAATGAAGATGAGCTGATCAGAAAAGAACTCTTCAGGGAAGCTGACAAACATCAGACCGCAGGTTTTGTCAGGCCGATGCTAAAAAGGAAATACAGACTGTTGTTTGACATATTGTCAAAAACAATCATGGGTATTTCATTCAAATTTCTGCATGCTCTAACATCCGTCAAACTATACAAAGATGGTCAAAGAATAATTGATGAAGCCAAGAACATCAATTGACATGGCTTCCTCGAAGGCCATTCTACTCCAAGAACATGAAAAGTTTGGAGTTAATGAATGGAGGCAGTCTATCTCGAAGAAGAGGATCTCGCATCTCAATAAGGTTGCGCTTATCTTGAAAGACAAACCGCCAAATGCCGAATGGGACCAGAATGGATCAAGTCCTACAAGGCCTTCCTCACAACAACTTCAAGCTTATATTTGGGCCACCGATGATGATATGCCCCACTCCTCCAAAGGTGAAGAAAGGAAAAACCAAGAGGCAAAATTTCGCCTACACCAGATGCTCCCCAAAAAGAAGAAAAAAAAACCGTGAAGGCTCAAGAGAAGAGGCCAAGAAGGCAATACAGCCTCCATGACTCGCTTCGAAGATGAGTCGATGATTAAGGAGCGCCAGATCACCGATGCGCACAAAGATCGAGAAAAATCGACAGCAAAGCTTCTCAAGCCGAAAGGCCGCTGTAACATTCTCGAGGAAGGAGCAAGAGACGAACGATCTCCTTCTCAAACACGAAGTTGATTCACCGCCGGACTTCCGCCATCGAAAGCATGTTTCTCCTTCTTTCCACCGTCCCGAACTCCTAACTACATCGGTTCATGAACTGAAAAGCTTACCGTTGTAGAACCAGCGCACTGCTCTCTACAATGTAACCTCTCTCGCAGTCGAGCCAATCAGCCAACTTCCGCCTACTCAAGCACCACCAGAACCCTCTACATCTCATCAACCGGAATTTGGTCGATCTGAACAAATAATTCCTGAGTCCAGATCATCCAAGACCATCACCGGGAAAATGGTCAGGATGCAAATTGAACGAGAAATTGATGAGAAGTATCATGAACTGGTCGCCCATCCTGTTATCAGAGAGGAAGTTATGGAGATCCTCACATGGAAAGATCTCCGGTTAAAGAGCTTCTCAAACTTTATGATGATTATAGAATGATGGGAGGTGGCCGATATATTTGCAGATTTTGATTTCGATATGAAGAAATCGCTCATAGTAGGATCACCACCGAGCCGATAAATCGGCCAATCAATTAAAGCTCGATCCACGTAAAGTCGGGGATTGAACAACAAGGCGAATCGAAATCTCCAAGAAGAAGCTCCTGAAACAGATGCTCCTATGAAGGATGCGGGAGCTGCCGATGATAGTGGAACTGGTGCTGCAGTTCATGACCAACCACCGGAGGCGCAAACAACCGAAAAAGATCGGACACAAAGAAATTCCTACAACTCACATCATCACGATCAACTTCGGAGATCGATCATGTCTCAAAGATCTCCCGAAAGAAGAAGTTGAGGGAGTGATAGTGATCGAGGCGATTGGCCTCAAAGAAATAACAGATCAAAGGAATTGGCTATTTCCCGATTGAGGCAATCAAAGATCGCTTCTCCCAACCGTCTCTCGCCGAACTTATAAAATCAGCTTGATGACAAACTAATTCAGGTGGATCAACAACAAGTTTTTTTTCTCGATGCTCACCGAAAAAGCTAGAATTGACAAAAGAGAAAACTTGACAAACCGATTCTTACACTCTCTATCGCCATGGAATCACCAAGACCGAAATGATCTCAAGGTTCAAAATCTAACCGCTCAAGCTCAAGGTTTATCTCACAGCAGATCTCAATGTATGATATCGATCGACTTTTGGTTCTCTCAACTCCCACTCACCGCTTTTTTTGATCAAACCAAAAAGGGGGAAAGACAGAGCGAGAAACCAACCCGACACGATCGTAACAACAAGACCCGATTCGGACAAATGAATCTTATGTACAAAGACTAGACCATCCGGATCTTTTTTACTAACGAAATCTCCGAAAAGATGGAAAGTCAAAGGCAAGAAAGGTCACACGGTGTCAAGCCAAGGGTGCCGACATCACAACTTGTACCACCACTTCACTAAGAAAATCACAAGAAGCACAAATAGCCAAATTCAAAGCCGATAAGAAATCGGGCCGAGAAATTGTCCAAAGAACAGATTAGGGTTAAACCCGAATAAGTGAAGAAGAGAGAAGGGCGATAAATTGGACAGGCAGTAAGATCCAAGAGGAAATTCAGACGAGGGCGAAGAAAGGAAAGGCCGGAAAATCAGACGGAACCTCACCGCCAAAGAAGAGTTGATGAGATCATTCCAAAAATCTACCGCACATGCTAAGAGGTGTGAGGAATGGAATAAGATCGTAGTGAATGGCTTCGGATGCCTTTGTTCTTGATCTTGTTCCACGAGAAGAATCTCCGATGATGAATTCCTCAACTGGTTGGAAAACAAATATCCAGTTTTTCAAGTATCTGGAAAATGAGGCCAAAATAATCAATGTAAAAATATCTCGCCAAGAGTATGATCTGTTGGATTACTCAAAGAAGGCAGATGGCTCATTTGACAGACTGGCATTTCAGAGATTCTATTTTGACATCCTGAGCAAAAACGCACATAATCGATCCTCGGCCGGACCAATGATGTCAAATGGAAACTTTATCGATTTTCAACGCGTGCCTCAAGATCAAAGAGAGATGCCGAAAGGATACAAGCCTAAAAGAGTGAAGAATCAGAAGACTTCTCAGGATCAACTGTTTTTAAATTCAAACTTTTCGATGTAACATGTAATCGACATATCTAATGAGAAAAGTTTATTTTTCTGATCCTAAGACAAAATCTCATTGTCTTCTGATTATGTGCTCTTTACTGTTCTATATTTATCAACTGTGATTGGTTTCTCAAAGTGTTTTGGTTTCATCAAAAAGGGGAAATTGTTGGGAAATTTAGAGTTTTGATGAAAGTTCTAAAACACATGTAATAGGACCAAAGGAGACACGTAATGATCGATGTTTATATTACCGTTTATAGAATACCGGGTTGATAATTATTGTATAGAACAACCGATGTAATAGATAGGTCACATATTGAGGGGAACCTCAATATGTATAGGTCGATCCAAGATATGAAGAACAAATTATCCCGACAGCCGAATGCAAGAGAAGAACAGAAGATCAGATCGATCTGATCAAGTCAGATATCTCAGCTGAAGTCATGAAGCTCAAACTCAGAATACTTGAAGATCAGATGACTTCCAGAAGATCAGTCCAGAAGACCTACATCAGCCGAGTCTACTAGTTGAAGCTAAGTCAACCGGCACCAAAGACTCAATCAGTAGATCGATCGGCCTCGATCGATCAAAGTCACCACCAGTGAAAAAACTCGATGTTTCACCAAATCATACGCCGATGATCTGAACAAGAAGAATGTCAACCTTAGTTGGAAGAGCAACACTGAAAAGTGCGTCTGTTAACCAATAAGGACGAGACACGTATGACCGGAGCCGGCAATTACGAGATTTGATGCTGCTTTCTCCAATGGCTATAAAAGACACTATTCACGCTTTCGGCCATGTCGTTCCTGAAGCACGTCACATCAATCCTGCAAGCCTACCAAATATAGCCTGAAATTCAAATTGCTCTCCAACGGCTCTTTAATTTCGAGGTCTATAAATATGGGATCACACTTCAGAGTGAAAAAATGGAAACCCTAAAACGATCAAGAAGCTCAAGCTATAATCAGATTTCCGCACGAAGAACACGAACAAGAAAATTATTTTATTAAGTGTTCATCCCATAAGTTCTTAGCATAGAAATCTTTTCATCTAGCTGATAGGCTATCGTAAACACTAGAAAAGATTTCATAGTTGGAACCAAAAAAATCTTATCCAAACCCAAAGTTAGGTTAAGTTGTTTAGCAAGATTTCAAACTAGGGTTTCTAGTTCTGATTTCTGGGATCGGTTGAGTGAGAACTCTTTAAATATCTGTCGGTGTACTGTGTTGGACTAACACAAAAATCTAAGTCCAGTTGGTTTAGTTGGTGCCCCTTGTGATAGGGAAGAGTGGACGTAGGACTGGTTTGTCCGAACCACTATAAATCTTGTGTGCCTTTACCGCTTTGATTAACTGTTTACACAATCGCACACAACCATTAAAGCAGCATACATATTCTAAGTTAAGATCAGCTAGCACCAAGCTTCTGATCTGATCAAGTTTGACACTTTAGTCAACTGGTTAAAAGATTGACTTTGGAATCTGATTTATCAAAACTGGTTTTTCACACGGGTAAAACTTAGCTTCCGCACATCAGTTAAACTGATAGTTACCGAACTGATCTGCCTTCAGGCGATTAGTAAGTTGCTTATCAGTCCAAACTGATTCACTCGCACTCTGATCAGGCTAACTGATCTCACACCTGATCTGCACAAAAAGTTTTTCAGAAGTCTATTCACCCCTCCCCTCTAGACTCCTGCCCTCACAATACCCGTTCGGGACCTACATAAACCTTGCAATATGATATCCCTGGCTTGGAATGCCCACAGAGTAGTCATTTACTAACGAACTGGGTCAACAATTTCCTGTTATTTACCGTATATCATACACGTACTTATTTTGTTTGTGAGTTGTTATCAAATTAGCCACATAATATTCTCCATAAAAAACGACTCGCAACAATTGGCGCTAGAAGGAGGGTAGAAAAAACCAACCCATACACAATCCTATAGACAGCCGAGGTAGAAAAAAGAAATATAATGCCTCAATCTAGGAATACTCAGACGGAGAGGTCGGGACAGAGCCGACCTCACGCTCAGAAAGAGGCTCAATATCAGCCTCATAAAAATTAGACCGCG
Source organism: Stenogyne calaminthoides (assembly GCA_037126765.1). Lineage (NCBI taxonomy): Eukaryota > Viridiplantae > Streptophyta > Magnoliopsida > Lamiales > Lamiaceae > Stenogyne > Stenogyne calaminthoides. The sequence goes on along the minus strand of JBBCBC010000007.1, from coordinate 39,777,781 downwards.
GAAACCATCAATCTTGAAGATATTGCCAACGATCCGGCGGCCACAACAAAGGCCATCACTTTCTTGTTGCGAGCACAGAAAGAGAGGGCCAAAAAGGAGTTGGCCAAGTTAAAAGTTCAAGATGATGATGATCGACGCTCGCATACACCTGATAGCGAGCAAGTTAAGTTGAAAGCTGTGCGGAAGCGGGCCAATAAAAAGGTTGATGATATGTCGGACGACGAGCAGCCTCAAGGGTCCAGACCATCAGCGTTTGGATGTTTGAGGCTCTCCGTTAAAGACCGAATCGGCAATTATAGGTGGCAGGATCCCGCGAGGGAACAACCGACGAACATGCCGGCTCCCTCAGATCCTCATGATCACCCGCATCCCGAAAGACAGCAGGAACAACAAAAATCGGCTGGAACTAAACTGTCTATCCATCATCGATTGGATAGTCAAGGACGAACTTGGAAAGGGGGACTGCCCCATCACGAGCATGACCCCCCGGGTCCTCGTGATGGGACACAGCCCCGATCAAAGTCTGTCAGTTCCACGAAATTTGCAGAAATGCAGAAAGCAATCGAGGGTTTACAGGCCGACCTGGCCGCAACGAAAGGACTTCCGCGGGCGAGCATAATGTCGTGCTTGCCATTAACACCGGCGATCATGGCAGCCGAAGTACAAGAAAAAGTAGCAAAGATCCGACCACCTATCCCTATGTTCGATGTTGAGTCTGACCCACATGTTCACCTCAGCAAATATTCAGACTTTATGATCGCCATGGACGCCACTGACGCAACGCAGTGCCAATCATTTCCCATGACGTTGGGCGACCGCGCCCACAGATGGTTTTCTACTCGCCAACAAGGTCCATCACGCTTTTTTGTTCCAGTTGGGGATGTAAATTTCTGTCCCATTTCTCATCCATGTGTGCTCGTCCAGCACCAAAATAGAGGTTAGCACATTTCTCCCAGTTAAAGGGCGAGTCAGATCGAGCATACATTGAAAGATTTGACAAATGTTTGTACGATGGAGCCCCAGTTGAAGAGGATGCCAAGATCCTCACGGTGGTGGAGGCTCGACCACGAATACGGATATGTGGAAAGCCATGCATCAGGATTGGCTGAACACATATGCCGAATTTCGAGAGCGAGCAGCCAAGATTATAGCTATGCAGGATCTGCTCGCCCAATCACGATTAGGTCAGGAAGCAACAACAAAAATAGTTTTTGGTAAAAAAGTAATGAATGAGGGGGGGTATAAACCCCAGGATCTTTTAAACCATTTGAAGAAGGAGCAGAAGCACATGCCCTACAAAGTCTTCTAGGCATTTCAGCAGAAACAATATTTAATCAAATTAAAGATCGGGAAATGTTGGATAAGCCACGAAGAATCATAATGGATAAAAATTGGCTTAATGCTTCCAAGTTTTGCAGTTATCATGAGTACATCGGACATAATATCAAAGAATGTCACGATTTACTTCGCCAACTTTGGAAGTTATATGAAGAGAATTGTCTTACGCAGTTCCTCAAAAAGCCGGCGAACAGAGATTCCCGAACTGAAAAAATAGGTGATCGTAGGGGTAAGCGTAAGGCCGAAGAAGCATCTGACAGTGATCCCGAGGAATCCTGTAAGAGGTTGGAATTACCCAAAAGGGGGGCACCTACCATGAGTAGAGGTCGGGAGAGTCAAGAAATCAACATGATTCGTCCTGATTATGGTCCGGTGGGTGGATGCTATCAGGCTCCGACGTTATCGAACAAGCGGAAGAAGATGGAAATGCGCGCCATGCAAAGCATCCATCAGGTGAAGGTGGTGAGCACATCAGCTAGCACGCCACCCTCTCACCAAATCATGTTCTCGGAAGATGATCTCGACGACATAATCACCCCCCACAATGACTCTCTAACCATCAGTGCTCGTCTTCTCGGTTTGAAGGTGCATCGCCTCCTGGTCGATACCGGAGCGTATGCGAACATTCTGTTTGTTAACACTCTGCACCAAATGGAGAAGCAAGTTGGAGACCTAAGTAGTTATATAGAACCATGCGATCACACCATCATGGGTTTCGGGGAATCTATAACCCTGCCCTATGGTCTGATCAGGTTAGGAGTCGAGCTAGAGTCAACTTTAAATCCGTAGATCCGACGAACTAGAATGCTAGACTTTGTAATCGTCGATGCTCCATCTACTTATAACGGGTTTTAGGTCGCCCGTTTATTCAGGAATTTAAAGCTGCCTATTCGACTTATTACTATTGTATTAAATTTCCAACTCAAGAGGGAATGGGTAGCGTAAAAGGCGACCAGAAAAAAGCTCGAGATTGTTTGCTATCATGCGCGCCAGAAAAGTAAAATATCATTAACATGATGGAGCAAACATGGGAGACTAGAGAATCAAGCCAACAGACGAATATATTACCGAGGACGCTTATACCTCCTCTGACGAGCACATCTCCACGGGCGAACACAGAACCCGGGATGATAACTCATGTCCCAGATCTAATGAACATTAATCCACCAAACGAGTTACCGAACCTAGAACCCCGTATAGGTTTTGATCCTATGGAGGTAGTTGACGAGCACCGGAGGTCGATCGAAGATCCTCGATGGAAGCAAAAAAAGAGGCGAGCAACGCCTGTTGAACAATTGGAGTTTGTCACTATCGACCTGATCAGATCGGAATTAGAAGTGTTTATTGGTTCAGAATTACCGGAACCATTCCGAACAGAAATAATCGCATATCTTCGAGCAAACTTGAATGTGTTCGCTTGGTCACACGAGGACATGGTAGGCATTGATTCTAAACATGCATGTCACTCTCTTAACCTTGATCCAACACAAATTCCAATAATCCAGAAGCGGAGAAAATTCAGTCCGGAGAAATATGCAGCTATGGATAGTGAAATCAAGAAATTGCTCGATAATAAATTGATTCTAGAAGTAAAGTGCCCAAGATGGCTTGCTAACCCTGTGCTCGTCCGTAAATCTAACGGAACTTGGAGGTTATGCATAGATTTCACTGAATTAAACAAGGCATGCCCGAAAGATAATTTCCCGATGCCACATATCGATTATTTGGTCGATAACACAGCAGGACATGAGCTCATGACCTTCATGGATGCATTTGCTGGCTATCACCAAATACCCATGCATCCAGATGATCAAAAGAATACGGCTTTCTACAGTGAAAAGAACATGTATTGTTGGCAATGCATGCCATTCGGATTAAAGAATGCTGGAGCTACGTATCAACGTTTGGTGAACAAGATGTTCGACGAACACATAGGTCGAACAGTTGAGGTGTACATTGATGACATTGTGGTAAAAGCAAGCATAAGGAACACCACATTACCCACCTAGCACAAACGTTTGATATTCTCAGGGGGTATAACATGAAATTAAATCCGAAGAAATGCTGCTTTGGGGTTCATTCGGGAAAATTCCTTGGGCATATGGTCAGTAAACGGGGGATTGAAGTGAACCCATCAAAGATTCAAGCCATGCTCGACATGCAGGCCCCCAGAAGTGTGAAAGAAGTCCAAAAATTAACTGGACGTTTGGCTTCTGTAAGCCGGTTTATATCACGAACTGGAGATAAATGCAAACCTTTCTTTGACGCATTAAAGAAAGGGAAATTCCAGTGGACAGAGCATTGCCAAAATGCATTCGAGTCATTAAAGCAATACCTTGCAGATACTCAAACATTATCTAAGCCTGATCCAGGCGAACAACTTTATCTGTATCTTGCTGCATCAGAGCATGCAATTAGCGTTGTGCTCATTCGGGCAGAGGGTGCGACACATTTGCCTATTTATTATGTAAGTCAGGTACTCAAAGAAGCCGAGCTCTGGTACCCTCCACTGAAAAAACTCGTGTATGCTCTCGTTATGAGTGTCCGAAAACTGCGACCATACTTTTTTGATCACTCAGTCGAGGTGTTAACCACATTCCCATTGCGACAAGTTCTCCACCGACCAGACACTGCGGGCATATTACTCAAGTGGGCGGTGGAGTTAGGCCAATTTGGTATTACGTTCGCCCCACGAACAGCAATGAAGGGCCAGGCTATGGCCGATTTCATGGTTGAATTAACATATCCGCAAATGCCCAAAAGAGGTGTCGACCAACCATGACATATGTATGTAGACGGTTCGTCAACAAGTTCAAGAGCGGGAGAGGGCGTGGTTCTCATCAGCCCAACTCGACAAACTTTTACGACAACCATCCGTTTTGATTTTCCAGCCACAAATAATGAAGCTGAGTACGAAGCTTTGATTGCTGGATTACACATGGCTATGACAATGGGAATTCAGAGGCTGATGGTTTATAACGATTCTCAGATAATGGTATACCAAGTATTAGGTGAGTACGAAGCCCGAGACGAACAGATGGCACAGTATCAGCAATTAGTAAAGGAGCTGCTTGAACAATTCGAACAAGTTTACATAGAACAATTACCACGATTGAATAATTCATTCGCGGATGCCTTGGCACGATTGGAAATAGCAGAAGGAGTGACGAGCACGACAGACATTGTGGTCATCACAACTTGTTCGCCATCAATTCCCAGAGTTATGGTCGCCCATGTGACAGGCGAGCAAGAAACCTGGATGACTCCAATTTTAAGTTACTTACAAAAAGGACTTCTCCCTGAAAATAAAGCACAAGCTACTCGCTTCAGATTACAAGCTGCTCGTTATACTATCCTAGACGGGCATTTATACAAAAGAAGTTTCTCACTTCCATTATTGAAATGTATTACTCCTGAAGAGGGTCATGTGATTCTGGAACAGATTCATGATGGAGTATGCGGAAACCATACAGGTGGGCTTGTCTTGGCATATAAAATCATCAGACAAGGTTACTATTGGCCTACTCTCAAGAAAGATTCGCTCGCGTATGCCCGCGTATGTCATAAGTGTCAGGTACACGCCCCACTTATCCATAGCCCACCTGAAGAACTAGTGTCTGTTTACAGCCCGTGGCCATTTGCTAAATGGGGAATCGATTTGATCGGCCCGTTTCCTACTGGTACATCAGGAGTAAAATATGTCGTGGTTGCCATTGATTACTACACTAAATGGGCGGAAGCTGAAGCTATTGTTAAAGCCATCGAACAAAGAATGTGGAATTTAATTTGGAAAATATCATTTGTCGTTTTGGGCTTCCCCACTCATTGGTAACAGATAATGGCAAACAATTCGATGGAAGTGAATTTCGACAAAATTATGCTCGTTGGGGCATAAAAAAGCATTACACTACTCCATATTACCCCCAGTCAAATGGACAAGTAGAAGCTGTCAATAAAATTATCAAGCATACCCTCAAGGCTAAACTTGATAATTCCAAGGGGGGAGGATGGGCTGAAGAGTTAACAGAAATATTATGGGCCTATCGTACTACTTTAAGAACATCAACTGCGGAAACCCCGTTTGCCCTGGCATGAATTAATCCTATATTAATTCAAATAATAATCCAACAACATATCATGCATATAATTAATTCACGTAAATCCTACGCATGCGGAATTCTACGAGTTTACGTGAACGTACCTCTTGGGACGACAATGGTCTGGCTGATTAGACTCACCAAAAGAACTTCCCAAGTATTCCCTTAATCCTTGCTCGACTATCCGGTGGTAGGACACTTGCGAACGATTAACAAAAGGAAAATAAATTATGTTGCACCACCTTTGTGGATTTACTAATTTTTCCAGCACATGGAATTGTACTTGGGAATGAAAGAGTCATCCCCTATGTATAGAGCATAAGTGGTCGAAAAATTTGGGCAAAATAATGTGGGAAAATCTTTTCTTGATCTCCAAGATATCTTGAATATATCTCTTATATTATTTTTTCCATAATTATAATATTCCACAAAATCCCGCTTACTCTTTGTTATGGATAAATTTCAAAAATTATAGGGCAAGAATCCAAGATTTGGATCTTCTTGAATTTATGAGATATTCTTGTATTTCAAGAAATACATATCTTCCATAATATCTTTTCAAGAAAATCAAGAAAATCATTATTTCCCTTAATTATCAAATTTTTTGAAATTTCCCTATGGATAACCAAGTGGGAGATTTCTTGAATTTAATGAGATAATTTTGTATTCCAAGAATACATATCTTCATTCCATAACAAAATTTAAAGAAAATCTTTCTCCCCTTTTATCCATAAATTTCAAAATTAATGAGGAAAAATAAGCAACAATATTTATTTTATTTTAAACACCTTTTTCAGTTATTGGACTATATGTTGGGCTACTTAGGGGGCCTTTAGGAGAATTAAGATTGGACATTCCAATGGATCTTGAATTATCAATATTGAGCCACAATATTATTCAAGCCCATAAATATTAATTAATCCCACTACATAATTAATATTGCACTATCCATCTTAACCCATATTACAGTCAATATGGCTCCCGGTTATTATTTCCCGTGTTTACGATTATCTAGCCCATTAATTAATTCAAGCTACCGAAATAGCTTACCGTTAATTAATATCTTTTGTCCTTGGTCAAGGAACGGTTCAACATTATTATCCATACCGGAAACTAATTCAACTTGCAAGATTTGGTATGATAAAGCTTATGAACCTCCCAAGGGGGCAAATCGAACAAGCGTACTTGCACACGATTCTCCGTATTAAATCTTAGCAATCACATGTGACCAATAATATTGCCCAAGATAAAAAGTATTGAATCTTGTTGATTCTCTACCCATGATAAGTCAAAGCAATAGTTACCAACCACACGTGATCCTATTTAAGGAACGAAGATTAAGAAATAACAAACCACTGAGGTCTAATTCTTCCTTGTTCAGTTCTGAAGAATTTGTCCTCCTATAGGTCCTATTCAGTGCATCAGTCATGCACTAGTGTAATCTCTTGGTCAAGACAAGCCAATCTGAGCCTTACACTTCAACCTTCACGATGGATTGTTCATTTCCATCTAGGTCGTGAATGGTGTACTTTTAGTTACAAGGGACTGTTAATATAATCTTCTGTGATCTGGTATCACTAAATTAACTACAATGTAACAAAGATGACGATTTATTGAACAGATTATCAAAGAAATATATGTAACATTCGATGATATTTAAAGCATCAGTGATAAACAATTTATTTCAGTAAATAAGTCTGAAATTCAGTTTTGATTATACAAAGTAAAAAGCATACTTTCCAGTATAATCCCAACAATCTCCCACTTATACTCAAAGTCTGCTTTTAAGTATACTACAAACATGTCTCGTGTAGTTCCTAATTCGTGACATCTAATGTCACCTACACGAACCTAATAATTTCTCCCACTTATACTCAAAGCAGATTGACAACGGTCTTGACACCCATTCCTTCCACATGTCTCTCGAATGTATTCAGAGGCAGACCCTTTGTGAATGGATCTGCTAGGTTATCTTCTGACGCTATCTTTGCCACATCTATATCTCCTCTCTTATCAATATCTCGTATAAGATGGTATTTCCTTTTAATGTGTTTGCTGGCTTTGTGGGCTCGTGGTTCCCTTGAATTTGCAACTGCTCCGGCATTGTCACAATAAAAAAAATGATTCTCATTGGGAAATTCGAACCACATTCAAGTCCACTAGGAAGTTCTTGAGCCAAATCGCTTTTTCATTTGCCTCGCAGTTAGCCTACATATTCGCTTCCATGGTAGAATCTCGCAACACATTTGACGACGCTTCCCCATGTCGCGGCTCCTCCCCATGCAAAACACACTACCGAGGTAGATTTTTTCGAGTCTATGTCCGATTGGAAATCCGAGTCCGAGATAGCCGATGGGGATTGACTATCTCGATCGATAAATCAACATTCTATCACGAAGTTCTTTTCGGATACTTCGTATGTTTTTTAATCGCCATTCAATGTTCTTTCCTCGTTTACTTTGATATCTTGCCACCATGCCAACGGCAAAGCAGATATCCGGTCTAGTACACAGCATTGCATACATAAGGCTTCCGACAGCATAAGCATAAGGAATACCTCTCATGTCATCTATCTCCTTTTGCGTCTTAGGGCACATTTTCTTGGATAGATGGATTCCATGTCTGAAAGGTACGAAGCCTTTCTTGGAATCTTGCATCTTCAATCGTTTCAAGACAAAGTGTCTATGTATGAAGCTTCTGCGATAAGCCTATCATCCTTTTCTTGCGATCTCGAAAGTGATCTTGATCCCAAGGATGTGTCGGCTTCCCTAAGTCCTTCATATCAAACCGCTTTTGAAAGCCATGCCCTTACGTCTGATAACACCTTTACATCGTTCCCGATGATCAGAATGTCGTCTACGTATAGTACTAAGAATACCAATGCAGTTCCAACACGCTTTTTGTACACATAACTTTCGAACTTGTTTTGATCGAACCCATAAGACTTTATAACATGATCAAAACATTGGTTCCAAGCTCTGGATGCTTGTTTGAGTCCGTAAATGGACTTCATGAGCTTACAAACTAGGTGTTCTTGGCCTTTTTCAATGAAGCCTTGGGGTTGTTGCATATAGATTTCTTCATCAAGACTTCCGTTAAGGAAAGCTATCTTGACATCCATTTGCCAGATTTCAAAGTCGAGATGCGCAGCAATCGATAAGAGAATTCGGATGGACTTAAGCATGGCTACGGGCGAAAAAGTTTCCTCATAATCGATCCCTTCTTTCTGAGTATAACCTTCCGCCACGAGTCTTGCTTTGAAGGTTTCCACCTTCCCGTCCGGTCCTCTTTTCCTCTTATACACCCACTTGCAACCAATGGATTTGACCCCATTAAGTGGTTCGACTAGCTCCCACACTCTGTTATGAAACATAGAACCCATCTCGGCTTTCATTGCTGTTTGCCAAGAATCTGCATCATTGTCTTGGATTGCCTCGTCATATGTCCATGGGTCTGATTTGTCTTGTCCGGGAATCAAGTCCGAGGACTCTCCTATTACCATGAATCTCTCGGGCTGTTTCACAACCCTCCCACTACGACGAGGTTCCGGTTGTGTAAGTGTGTCGTTTGGTATATCATCTAGTACAGTTGGCATTGAGGTTAGCCCTCTTAGCTCATTTAAGGTAATCTCACTTCTGGGTCTTCTTTCGTTCATATAGTCTTCTTCCAAAAATCTAAAGTGGGTGCTTTTTACCACCTTTTGATCTTCAGGACCATAGAACATGCACCCTTTTGTTCCCTCGGGGTATCCCACAAACAACCTTAATTCTGATCGAGGATCCAATTTTCCGGCTTCCTTGTCCAACACGTAGGCTGGACACCCAAATCCTCATGTGTCTCAAACTAGGCTTGCGCCCGGTCCACAATTCTTTGGGAGTTTTGGGAACCGATTTGGATGGCACCAAGTTCAAAATGTAGGCTGTTGTTTCCAAGGCATGACCCCAGAACGACTTGGGTAGATCCGCATAACTCATCATAGATCTAACCATTTCCAAAAGAGTTATGTTTCTTCGCTCTGGAACCCCGTTTTGTTGAGGGGTTCCGGTGCGAAATGATGCAATCCCTTCATCGATAAGTAGTTCAAAAACTCATCATTTGAGGTATTCGCCTCCACGATCGGATAGTAGAGACTTGATACGTTTTTCCCTATGATTCTCTCGCTTGAGCCTTAAATTCTTTGAATTTCTCAAAGGTCTCGATTTATGCTTCATAAGGAAAATATAACCGCATTACCTTGATTAATCATCAATAAAAAGTGACAAAATACTCATAACCTCCTCTTGCTTTGGTTGACATTGGACCACATACATCTCGTGTGAACGATCTCTAACACTTCTTTTTGCTCTATTCCCTTGGCTCCAAATGCCCTCTTGGTCATTTTTTTACCTCCAAACATGATTCGCAGGTTGAAATTGGTTCAACATGGAAAAACTCCGATGAACCGCCTTTTTCTCCAACCTTTGGATCCTTTTGGATTTATATGACCTAATTTTAGATGCCATAGAAGTGTTTCGTTCACGTCTGATGAACGTTTTCTTTTCTCGGAAATAGTTGATGTGTTATAGGATGTATTTAAGTGAGTGGTGTGCATGATTAATTGTATAGAGATTATTCGACAATGTTCCATGATAGATAAATTTATCAAAAAGAGAAATGGTAACAACTTTATTAAAAGTAACCGAATATCCATCATGAAAAAGTTTAGAAACCGAAATTAAATTCTTTTCTAAAACTCGGACGTAAAGAACATCTCTTAAAATTAAAACTCGTCTTCAAAAGACAGGTGCACTTCTCTCATCGCTTGCCCACTCTCGAAGCATCGCCCAAAGTGTGATGAGGATCTCACTCCCACTAAGTTGCGGGTCCGCTTGAACCCCAGAAAAAGTGAAACAAACATGATCAAATGGATCTCAGATCCACCACCCATAAATGGGAGGCATACACCGCTAAACAAGTTTCAACAACTAGTGCGTGAGAATTACCTTTCTTTCCATTCCTTTTGGGTTTGGAACAAGCTGACCTCCAATGTCCTTTCTTACCGCAATTAAAACATTTTCCTTTTGGTCCTTTCTTGACACCCAAACAGCTAACTGTCTTTTTCTCACTTTTCTTAGTGATGAGTTTGCTTTGGTTCTGACCACTTTCCTTTTCTTGAGTCTTGCCTTCCACTGGCCTAGATCTCGAGAAAAGACTTTTGGTCACCAATGCTTCGTCTTTCTTTCCTAAATGCTTCTCTATCTTCTCCAAGGCTTCTTGTAGGGTGTCCATAGTAAACATGTGATCACTCATCACAAAACTACAGTAAAACCCATCGAAGCATCTTGGAAGAGTTAGCAAAAGAAATTTGATTTGGGCCTCATCACAATACTTAGTTCCGAGATAAGCCAGTTTTTCAAAATGGTGTTTAATTCTGAAAACGTGCTCCCTTACAAGTGTTCCCTCAGCCATCTTTAGCCTGGCCACATCGTCATTTTAAAACTGATTTATCATGAGGTCTTTTGTTAAAAACATTTCTTCAAGACTTTGCATAATTTCTGCAGCAGACTCAACACCTTCATGAATGTGTCTCAAATCATCAGACAGTGAAGCAAGATTACACGTTTCATGGGTTCATTGGCCTGCTCCCAAATATTATACAATTGTCTTTCCGCATTAGGTGATTCATCAGTAGGCTTACGTGGCTTGGGTACATCAAGAACCCAATGATGTTCTTGTGCAGGTAGGACAAAACTCATATTTCGTTTCCAAACATTATAGTTGTCGCCAGTTAATTGGTGTTCTTTGAGTGTATATAACAGTGGATTAAAAGGTTGCGACATGATGAACTGAAATAAACAATAATATGTATAAGCACAAATATATCACAAGGTTCGATCACATGCATCATATTAAAATCTCAAAAAAATATGAACATGGATCAGCCAACTTCTCAAAACAGTTTAAATAAGCCACGTGGGGTGGGTCATTATTTAAACACATTCAAGCAGGTTACAAACAAGAACAGTTACAAACCTTTAATATCCAGATTAATAGTTGGCTCCCACTTGACCAATATAAAATTGACAGGGACTTCGGGGAAGTATATGCATATCGATTTTATACCTAAGTAATAACCATGATTAAATACAGGATTATTATTTTGCATTGATCGAGCCTCGTGGGGAGGGTCATCGTCGCCACTAGTAATAATCCACAATCATCCATTTGGAATTCATTCATGTGAAAGCTAACTTTTGACCCATCCCGGTAGGGAATTTCTCCAAAAGAATTCATAAATAAATAAATCATGGAGGTCAAAATTAATTCAATTTTATTATCCGGAATAAAATTGTCAATTAATTATTTAAACATACTTAGTAATTTTTTTAAGCATAAGATAACACAATAATAAATCAAGCAAAGCAGAAAAATAAACATATTGGGCACAAATTATCCAATTGTCATGGTTTGATTTTTCTTGGCTTGATCTTGAAGAAACACCGTCTTGAATTTCTCCCACTCGATCGTCTTGAAAAGAACTCCGTCTCGAAACGCCACGCCAAGTAGCTCGCAGCCGGGATGCACGCCCACATCCGTCCGGCCACTTGGCCAAGTCGACCCTCAGCGACCTCGGCGAGCTTCACCGTGCCTCGGCGCCTCGCCACGCCTCCGTCCCGCTCCGCTCAAAGACGCCGCGTTAAACGCCCGCCCCGCTGCCTTGCGGCGATCCGGCGATTGCGCTAGGCCTCGGCCTCGCCCACGCGCCCGTCGCGTGTGATAATCTGCATCATGTGCGTGCCTCCTTGCACGTTTCACTCAACGCACGCCGCCTACGTCCGGTTCTGGATTTTATCCTTTAATTATTCATCTCCGTCCTCATTTCCGATTCGGTTACAATTTATTTACAAAAAATAAATAAACCTAGATCTAGACTAGTCTATTACATTGATCAAATCAAATAAATCCTAATCTACTCGTGGATTTTCTCACGAGGCAAAACGAACCCGAACGAATCGAATTAAAAACCACAATTTATATGCATGCAAAACAGATCTAGCAATTCTACTATCCAATTTCAAATTTAATGTCAGCGAATTAAATTATAATTTAAAATTTCAGAGCCCGAAACCGTGGCTCTGATACCAGTTGTTGGGGAATAACTTGCACAGATCTATTCGGGGTGAATATTTAAATACAAATTTAATTCCTACAATTATTACTAGCATGAATTAATCATATATTAATTCAAATAATAATCCAACAACATATCATGCATATAATTAATTCACGTAAATCCTACCCATGCGGAATTCTACGAGTTTACGTGAACGTACCTCTTGGGACGGCAATGGTCTGGCTGATTAGACTCACCAAAAGAACTTCCCAAGTATTCCCCTAATCCTTGCTCGACTATCCGGTGGTAGGACACTTGCGAACAATTAACAAAAGGAAAATAAATTATGTTGCACCACCTTTGTGGATTTACTAATTTTTTCAGCACATGGAATTGTACTTGGGAATGAAAGAGTCATCCCCTATTTATAGAGCATAAGTGGTCGAAAATTTTGGGCAAAATAATGTAGGAAAATCTTTTCTTGATCTCCAAGAAATCTTGAATATATCTCTTATATTCTTTTTCCCATAATTATAATATTCCACAAAATCCCACTTACTCTTTGTTATGGATAAATTTCGAAAATTATAGGGCAAGAATCCAAGATTTGGATCTTCTTGAATTTATGAGATATTCTTGTATTTCAAGAAATACATATCTTCCATAATATATTTTCAAGAAAATCAAGAAAATCTTTCTTTCCCTTAATTATCAAAATTTTTGAAATTTCCCTATGGATAACCAAGTGGGAGATTTCTTGAATTTAATGAGATAATCTTGTATTCCAATAATACATATCTTCATTCCATAACAAAATTCAAAGAAAATCTTTCTCCCCTTTTATCCATAAATTTCGAAATTAATGAGGAAAAATAAGCAACAATATTTATTTTATTTTAAACATCTTTTTCAGTTATTGGACTATATGTTGGGCTACTTAGGGGGCCTTTAGGAGAATTAAGATTGGACATTCCAATGGATCTTGAATTATCAATATTGAGCCACAATATTATTCAAGCCCATAAATATTAATTAATCCCACTACATAATTAATATTGCACTATCCATCTTAACCCATATTACAGTCAATATGGCTCCCGGTTATTATTTCCCGTGTTTAAGATTATCTAGCCCATTAATTAATTCAAGCTACTGAAATAGCTTTCCGTTAATTAATATCTTTTGTCCTTGGTCAAGGAACGTTCAAACATTATTATCCATACCGGAACTAATTCAACTTGCAAGATTTGGTATGATAAAGCTTATGAACCTCCCAAGGGGGCAAAAATCGAATAAAGCGTGCTTTTGCACACGATTCTCCGTATTAAATCTTAGCAATCACATGTGACCAATAATATTGCCCAAGATAAAAAGTATTGAATCTGGTTGATTCTCTACCCATGATAAGTCAAAGCAATAGTTACCAACCACACGTGATCCTATTTAAGGAATGAATATTAAGAAATAACGAACCACTAAGGTCTAATTCTTCCTTGTTCAGTTCTGAAGAATTTGTCCTCCTCAGGGTCCTATTCAAAGGCATCACCATGCACTAGTGTAATCTCTTGGTCAAGACAAGCCAATCCGAGCCTTACACTTCAACCTTTCACGATGGATTGTTCATTTCCATCTAGGTCGTGAATGGTGTACTTTTTTTAGTTACAAGGGACCGTTAATTTAATCTTCGTGATCCGTATCACTAAATTAACTACAATGTAACACGACGATTTATTGAATGTTTATGCAAAGAAATATATGTAACATTCGATGATATTTAAAGCATCAGTGATAAACAATTTATTTCAGTAAATAAGTCCGAAATTCAGTTTTGATTATACAAAGTAAAAAGCATACTTTCCAGTATAATCCCAACATCCGAGCCATCGGACAATGACTTTTGGAGAGCGCATCAACGACCAGGCGCTCGCCCTAAGTGCAGACCTGTATTGGAAGAAAGAAGGATGGAGGCCGATTACAGGAACGCTATGTATAAAAAAAGATTGGAAAAGTTCTACAACTCCAAAGTCCGAACACGCAGGTTCAATGTGGGCGAGCTGGTTCTTAGACGAGGAACGGGGGTACCAAGTGGTGTGTTCGGCCGAGCATGGGAAGGTCCATTCAGAGTTACAGAACATTTGTTAAACGGGGCATATGATTTGGAAGACCTGGATGGAGTTCCGTTGTCCTATTTGTGGAATGCGTCAAATCTGAAAAAGTATTATCAGTAACGACGAGCACAACTGGCCGAGCATAATCAGCCATTCAGCTAAGACGAGCAGGACAAACATGAAGGAAGAACATACCATGTTCGACACAAATTTCTGAATCTTCTAGAAGAAATTCTGGCTAGCACTATTAAAAGATAGAAGATACGTGTCAAAACAAGATGAGAATAGCAACATGTTGCCAAGCATTTTTGTTTGTTAAGTTTTTCTAGTTAAAGCCTATCAGAGGTCGCACCGAAGCCAGATGACCCGAACAAAGACGAACGAGCAAAAGTTTATGTTCACCTGACGAAACAATTCGTACTTAGATACCCGCAGTAAAGCGAGTGATGGGTACACAGTCGTAACTAAATAAGACGACTAGTACTTACAGATACCCGCAACAAAGCGAGTGATGAGTACGGGGTCGTAGCTAAATAAGACGACCCGAGTAAGAATAGTGATTGCGGCTAAATAAGACGATCACGAAACAAGAAAGAGGGGGTTGCACATAAGTTAACCCATCTGGTCGCAGCTAAATAAGATGATCAACCTGATTGCACCTCAATAAGAAAATCAAAAAACCAAAGAAGTCAGGGTGGAACATAGACACATATCATGTTCGAATTCATTCAGAAGAAAAGATGGCATAAACTAGGAAACAAGACAAACATCAACCGTTCATCAGCAACAAAATTCATCCTCCACGATCAGGTTAGAAGAAATTATTCGAACAAGCCAATTCAATGGAAAGAGCAAAATTGTTCAACAAGCAAGTTCAACAAGACAAAAATTACACGATAGTTCAGAAGAAATTGTTCAGCAAAGCAAAAAGCAAAAATTAAGGAATAAATTCATTATTGGGGGTGGGCGGAAGCGATGTGTCCAACAAGTTCGCGCAAATCGCTCGGCCCCCCCTTCAGAGCAATTCCTCCAAAGATCATCGTTTTCTCGTCTCGCTCACCAGTAGCACGTTCGCTTTCATCTTCGGAGGACCACTTTGTTCGCTTTGCACCTGATCAAACCCGTGCTCGGCTTGGTGAGTTTGGTTGATAGCACCTTCAACGTCCGCATCCGAACCATCTTCCTCATCCAAAATAGGGTCATCAATCTCGACCCCATCAGGAAGATTAGAGAAATCGCATAGATCACTCAAATAAGATATTGGAAGGTTGCGATCCAGGGGAGTTGTCGATCAGGTACTTCTCAAGATGGGTTACGAGCGGGGTAATCTGGTCAGCAGTAAGTGTTTGTCTAGCAGAACGTATGGCATAGGCAAAGGCGCATATATAAGAAAAATTGGACATGGAATCAACATACTCCTCAGTGTGCAATTTTGAATTTTCAAGACCCAGACGAGTGTTGGTCTCTTCAGCAGTGAGGAGTTGTTGGGCGAGCAGAGTCTTCTCACATTCAACAGTCTCGATGCCAGTTCTGAGTTTCTGGAGCTCGACATTTAGCTCGTCCTGAACTCTTCTAATTCCGGCCACCTCTTCCCGATTGCGGTGCAACTCCTCCTGAGCAAGGCCTAGCTCCTCTCTGGCCTGGCGAGCATCTTCCCAAGCTTGATGAACATCCTCTTGAGCTTTGCGAGCCTCTGCTTGGGCTGAGGATACTTAACCCTGAGCCAACTTCACTTCATCTTGAGTTTTTCTCAGCTCGTTCACCTTCTCTTCGAAACTTTTAATAAGAGCCACGTAGTTGGCATGAAGATTGGCGGACTCGGCGTAAGCTTTCTCAAGGAGAACCAAAGATTGGCCATGGCACACTAAGCCAAGTCGCATGGTTTCCAAAGGTGTTGGACCTTTAGTGGCCTCTTCGAGCTCAGTAGTCCATGCTCGGATGAGGGTCTCGCACGCCTTCTGGATATGCTCGGGAAGGCCAGGAACATTGCGGACACTAGGAGAGCAGTAATAGTCCTTCAGCTCTGGCATCAGTGGCGACAATCTATTCAACCTACGTGTTATACAAGCAAACAAGTATGATTAAGCGACCAAATCAGATGGAACAAAGAAATACTCTAACAGGCGAGCAAACGTACCTGTTCACCATAGCAGGTCCCATCCCAAAAATGATTTGTCCTCAGGAGAACGGAGCTGGGAACTCATAGAGGTCCAGGTTCGGGGTCCTGCAGGAGGGGGAGAAGATGTACCGACCTCCATTTCGACGATTTGTGCAATTGGACCGACCACAGAGGTAGCTATTCTGATCGCTTCAGCAGTGGGGGTCGCCTCAATGACATCGATGCTCATCTGAGCTATCGAATTTTGCTCGTCAGGTTCCCTTTTGGATCTCTTTGGCGAGGGAGCTTGGTTGCTCAATCCCTGCTCGATAGGACGAGTTGTCCTCTTCGGCCGACTCGACTCGCTTGGTTCGAGCGCGGCTGGTCGGCTCGCCTTTCTCACTCTGCTCACCTCCCCTCGATTTTCTCACTGAGCATCTCTCTCGGCTTGAATTCGAGCAAGCTCTTGAGGTCTTTTAGTTCGAGCCATTTCAGTATGCTCGGAGGTGCTTAAAACAACAGTGAAGGCAGGGAAAGCTATAAACAGAAGAATATATTAAAAAAGAAAGAGAAATCGGGAACAAAGGGTACAACACATTTGCAAATATAAAAAACAATTCTTACCAGCTGGATTGACGGCAACTAAATGGTGAGGGGGCACGTACAGTCCTCCCTTCTTCCTTTGGTCAGCGGTATTCAACGTCTTCACTGATCGCTCCGAGTAAGGCTCAAGATCGATTTGCCAGATGCTGCTGAAATAACCGTCGTTTGTCTCTTTGTCCGTTGATGCTTGAATTCCTGAAAGTGAGAAAATAAGTTAAAATCAGTTCATGGTGAAGAGCTCAAACATAAAAATACTTACTTCGGCAAATCCCAAAATCTGTGGGGATATCTAAGCTAGCATTTGGTTCACATCCAGAAGCCGGGCTTTTCCAATCACCCCCAACAAACCAGAACTTCTCTTTCCAATCCGTGATTTTATTAGGCACATCCTCGATGACCTTACATTTGGCATTCGCCTGCATGAACAACCATCCGTGTTCACCTTTGGGTCGCGACAAATGCACTAATCGAGAGAGTTTTGCTGCTGTTGGATAATACACGGGCTTCGTTTTGTCGAACAGAGTAAGGAAACTCATAATCATGTGCCACCCATTCGGCTTTAGTTGTGTAATGGTGATGTTTCATTCTACGAGCAAGCGAGTAATAGCCGGATGAAGTGGGAATCGAAGACCCGCTTCCATTGTGTCTAAGTTCACAACAACACAACCCTCAGGAGGCTGGTCTGCTCACTCATCGGGACCAGGCGCCCAGAAAAACACATCTTTCGGGGTCTCGTAATTCCTATACAACTGGCCGAGCATATCAACATCAATCACGCTTGCAATTTTGCTCGCCGGATATTCATTCTCAACCCTGGTCCTATGAGGTTGTTCAGGCCAATCAAAATCATAACGAGCACTATACTCGGCATATGTTGGGCTATGAGGAAGACCAACAGGGATGTCGAGCTCCGTGTTCTGCTCGCCGTCGAATTCTCTGTTCGACTCATCAACATTCTCAGCCACTAGAATTTCCTCCCTCATATAGTCATCACCCCTATTTACATCGTGACTATATACAACCCTAGACCTAATTTGGGGTTGGGATAAAGAATCTTCGCCCGAATCATCTAAAAAATTAGTACGGGCTAAATCCCGATCTAATTCATTGAGAGCATCATCGGAATCCGATGAAAGAATGGCAAATGGCTGTCGAACTTGCCAAAGGGATATTGAACCCGAGGCATTCATCTCCGGCACTATAGCACCACTACGGGAGATTGGGCGAAAAGAGGAGGAAGAAGAACTTGAATGAGAAGTCATAATTGAAATTAAAGAGCATACGAAATAGTTACCTAAAAGAAATCCTTTGCCGAAATAATCAAGCTCTTACCGGAAATTTCAGACGAGACGGAATGAGAAGAAAGAAAGAGGAGAAGATGAAAAGAAGAAAGAAGGGCTGAGGCGGCAAAATAGCTATTTATAGATGCCGGATTTAAAAATTTTGAAAATTCGGCACAGTAAGACGAAACGACACTCACGAAGGCCCACTCAATATATCCAACAGTCGGGCCCCCATGATGAATACAAAGCGGCCCAGCTGGGGGGTATTGTTGTGTTCGATACAATTACTCGATTAATTGATAAACTTCAGAGGGACACGTGTATTAATCAACTATTAAAATAACCATGCTTGATAAACAAGTGTACTCGCCAGCTTGCCAACCGAACAAGTTTGTTCACCAGCTTGCCGACCAAACAGGTTTGCTCACCAACTTGCCGACCAAGCAATTATGCTCGCCACTTGCCGACCAAGCAATTATGCTCGTCACTTGCTGACCAAGCAAAGCAATTATGCTAGCCACTTGCCGACCAAGCAATTATGCTCGCCACTTGCCGACCAAGCAATTATGCTCGCCACTTTCCGACCAAGCAAGTATGCTCACCAAATCGGCAAGCATTACAACAATTCTTATATGCTCGATGAGGGCAGTGTTCCGATATAAAATTGATATGGTCAAAGGGGCGAACAGGGCAATCAGTCGAGTAAAAGTTGATATGGACGACAAAAAGAGTGCCTTATAAGCAAGTAAATCCAAAGGTCAACCAGGAAGACGAAGTTGAAAACGTGGCAGCATCACATGAGTTCTTACAAGAAACGAAGTCTCCAGCTCATGCTTGCCAAACCAGCTCATGCTTGTCGAAGTACTATAAATAGAAGAAAAAAGAACAAGAGACGGGTTCAGAAAATTTCCAGAGTGGTTCAGAAATTTCTCGTTCATAAATCATCCATACCCAGAAAAATTCCCTAGCACTCACACACTTATTCTCCAAATCATCATCTTTCATAGAAGTTTTCCCCATGAGAAGTATTGTGTACTGTATATGTAAACCTCGCAATATGATATCCCTGGCTTGGAATGCCCCAGAGTAGTCGATTCTTTAACCGGGTCAACAATTTCCTGTTATTTACCGTATATTGTACACGTACTTATTTTGTTTGTGAGTTGTTATCAAATTAGCCACATAATATTCTCCATAAAAAATGACTCGCAACAAAACTAAAGTAGTATTACATGCAAAACATAAACATTATTACAGACAAAACATAATAGTATTACATGAAAAATATAACATTATCACATTCTTAACATAAGAAAAAAGTAAATCTAAAAGGTATTAAATGCAAAATTGAAGCAGCATTACAAGCAAAATATAAAAAATGTATTTCTGGAGAAAAAATACAACAGTACTACATGAGAAAACATAACAGTATTACATGAGAAAACATAACAGTAATACATTCAAAAACATAAGAAAAAGATAAATTCTAAGAGATATAAAATAAAAACGGAAGCAGTATAATAGGTAAAACATAACAGTATTACATGCAAAAATATTTGTGTAACTATGAGAGCGTATCCTACTCCACATTCTGAGTTGTAACCACTTTATTTTCCATCTCATGGTTTATCACATCTAAACTTGAACCACAACTATGAATTTAAGCATAACAAATTAATCTAGTCTGGAGTCAGACTTTTAACGTAATTTAATCGATTAAAATATCAAGGAAGATTGAAACTAAAATAAAAGTCATTCACAAACAAGAAAAATTATAAATTAACACAGGCAAATGGGATATGAAGAGACATAATGAAGATTTTTTTATATAAGAGTATTTTTCCATAGACTGTAACACATCCTCCGACCCGTATAATCCCGAACAATATTTTACAACAACTTTTTTCGTATGTTTGGTACTAAAGATCGAATAAGCAACATATCATCAAAGCCATATGAAATTACCAACAAAAGAACTAAAAATATACACATATTTTGACCGCTTAATTTTATCATATATGGTGTGCAGATACATAAGTTCGTAAAAAATCGTAACACAATGATAAATTATCGAATTGATGAATCAATAATTGAAGAATCTACCATGAACACTGAAAAATTAAAAAATATTACCTAAAGAACCCTAATGATAGCACGAGAGGGTGACGCACAAAAAGAGAAAACAACGATGGATTTGTCAAAAGTATAACATGCATTTAATCGTCGAACCGTTACATTGAAACCAATGCGAGTGTTGTTACACTACCTTGCTTTAGTACAGTGGTAAGGAGTGTTGTTTTATACCCACTCGACCCGGGTTCGAATCCCAGTTAGTGCACTGATTGAATATTTTTTCGGGTTCGAATCCCAGCTGGTGCACTGAATATTTTTTTGTTTGACTTAAGAAATTTTTTCACATAAGACTTTGTCTTGAAAATATTCAGACTGAAGTTATAATAAAACTTAATACTATACTCAAATATAAAAAATACTAGAATACAAATTACATTCGGAAATATGTAAACAATATTTGAAATCCCCATTTTCTCATTAATCACCAATTGAAGTCAACATTTGGAAGAAGGGCGGCCCGCGGGCCAAGAATAGCCATTAGAATTTAACCCCGGCCCATCACTCAACAAATTCTGATACACCTCACCACCGCCAAACTGGTGGCGCTGCCTCCCACCGCCAACGTACCAAACACAACCTCCTCCTCCTCCTCCAACGGCAACCGATCAAAGCTTGCATTCATGAACGTAGCTTCCATGATCACCACCAGACCGGACGCAACGAGTGGGCCCACCACGCTTCCCCCCACTACCTGCCCCTGCGCTCCGGCCAGGTATATAGTCAACCTGCTTGAGCACCTGAGGCGGGGCAGCCGGCGAAACCGAACCGAAAGCGGCGACCACGATCTCAAAATGGTCGTTACAACGTTAAAGTCGAACCCGGGTCGCCTTAACGTGACATTGGTCACGTGACCCGTGGCGTTGAGAATGCGTAAGCCGTGTTGCTTTCGATAAGCGAAAGCAACGAGACTTTCGGCCACATTGCAGCCTGAGGTTATTTCGAACGCTTGGGCTTTGAGGGAGTTGGCGCTGTCTCGGGTTATGATAATCGGGGGCTTCGGTTTGTTTTTTGAACCGGCTGGTCTGCCACGTGGTCGTTTCAGAGTATCGGCTGACGTCGATTTTGGTACTTCTCCAGCCATGTGTTTTGTTTGATTGGTCATGTATATATATATATATAAAACCGCCAAGAAGGCGATCTTTGGTTTTGATTCAAGATATTACCGAAGTCGAAAGAGAAGTCCTTTGCCTTAGCACGGGCTAGATAGGGCACTAATCAATAGCAGCACACCGCGGCGAGGTGCGAAGCGCATTTCAGGTTCTACCTCTTCGGATAGACCAATTAGAAGACAGAGATGCCATTGACTTGGAACTTCAGTCCGCTTCGACTTATCCTTGGAACTTTGTACCTGCAGCTTGTCTTTGTTCGGTAGCAGGTCCTGAGAACATTACCAACTCACAACACCGGGACTTCTTCGCTTTTGATTTAACCACTGCCTTTTCAACTCAACCGCTAACTCCACCACCGGCTGACTCTTCCTAGTAAGAGGCTACTAACAAAGCTAAGAGCTCGACTCCAACTTCAACCTCTAGATCTACTTCTAAAGCTACTAGCTACGTTCAGGGGCGAAGATCCTTAGTTCACTCCTTATTCATTCAATTCAACAAGGCGCTCGGCTCTCAATGGCTATCCTTCACACAAGATCTCTACCCTATCCACCTATCCAGGGCAATCCTCAATCCTACTCTCTTTCCTTTCCAGTCGGAGCGTAGAACACCACTAGCCAGGTAGATTCTTTCTTCTATACGAAGAATCCGGTGCCATTCATATCTCAGGTCTTCGTGCGACTCTCCCGACCCTTCTCTTCTTCTTGGTCTTCCTCCTGCCATCCTTCTTTCATTCTTACGGCTTTCGGCCTTGGTGTCAACCTTTCTGAAACGAAGCCATTGTTCATTCCTTTGTCTTCGTCCCGGGCTTAGTCGTCCTTGCCCTGCCCATTGTTTGAAGCCTTAGTCTTCGCTTCTACCAAGTCCCGGGCGGAGCACTCTATCAAGAAAAAAAGGAAAGCAATCTTGTCCACATTCTACCCCTCAGAAGCAGGCTCGAACTAGGAGTGGAATGCGCAGATCTATTATCTAAGCAATTTCTTGAACTGGATCAAGCAAATCCTCACTTTTGCACCTAGGCGAGTAGGCATTTTTTATTCAAAGCTGGCCCCGTGGGCTAAAATCGACCTCCTATGTTTTGACCCTAGGGGAGTAGGATTTCTCTGATCAAGATCGGGCTCTTAAGGCAGAGATCTATGAAGGGAATTCTTTGTCCTCGTTTTTGTCCTATGCTAGATGAAAGTCTTTCTTTGAAGTCAATCTCTTAGTGAAAGAGGTTGAAAGGGCAGGTTTCGCTCTCTATTTGATGGCAAACTGTCTACTGCCGGAACAGGAAGGCCCCCTTGACTAAGAAAGTGGCAGAGCAGGTCTCAAGTTCCCCCTCAGCATAGGGTGAAAGTCAGGAAGTTTTTTTCCCTCGCTCTTTCAAATCCTACTTCTATAGGGTTCAGGAAGTGGAGAAGAAGGACTGTGATGTGCCTTCTCTTCATCGCTGTAGAAGAAAGGAGGATCTTCCTTTAAATTGAGTAGACAAGCTCTCCTTTTCCCTATGGCAGATGGAATTTGAGAATGAAATGAGACCTCTATGAAACGAAATGGCCTTTCTCTCTTTTCTCAGTAGGACAGATGGAATTTCTTCAAAAAGAAGGTCTCTTTCATAAAGGAAGGAAAAGAGTAGCATGCAAGATTGCCTATGCACAACTAGACTCGATTTTCTTTATCTAAGTTTTTTTACCAGTGGCATGTATGCGCCGTAGGTCCATGCCGGATTAAATGAATCAAGATATTACCTTATAAATCAATATTACCTTATAATATTTTCTTCTAGATAGATCGACCCAGTTCCCGTTCTTTTCCGGTGCACTCGCTTTATATCTCCGACACACAAGGAAGGACGCGGTGGGAAGGAAGCAGCCCTAGCCTCTGTCCGGCCGATCATTCCGCTGTCATCTCACATTCACGACCCCATTTGACTGTTGCTCGGGGATGTAGTTGTAGATAGGTTAGTCTTAGTAGGTCGTTGGCTCCACATGTTATCTCCTTCTCGACGACATTTGTTGTCGTCGCCATATTCCATATGTCACTTAGTAATCTACTTTTTCATTGCTTGGTCAAGACCTCCGAAAAAACGGAGGACTTCATTATGTGACCCCGCTGATCGCCCTCCGAATGATCATAATAAGGTAAAGCTTGAAGATAAGTTTTGTACTCTATTAATTTCTCAAATCCCCTAGTCGGGTGGGCGCCCGGCGATCTTTTCGACCATATCCCCTAAAAACCGTGCGTGCGGGTCTCCCCGCATGCGCCCACGCCATTCGAGGTGGCCCGGCCCAAATTCATTCGCAAATCAGTAGTGAAATTGAGACCTCAACCTCGGCTAATTAAGGCGTGTAGGCGTACTGTCTTGTACCTATCTATTCATTTTATTTGCTTTATTGCATTTTAGATTTATATTTATATAGGCCCGCTCCTCTTTTTTCCAAGAATTCATGCACTTCCCTTTACTCCATAGGGCCTTATCAAATAGAGAAAAGCCTTCCATTTCCGTCAAATGACCCGGCCTCCCCCCGCTCTTCCACCGTCCGGTCTCCATTTCCTCCCTATGCTATGCTCCCCGTACACCATGCTTCAAGCGCTGCGCATTTTCGCCAGATGTCTTTGCCCGAAGTGCCATCCTCCTCATTTGTTTGTATGGGCGGGTTGTCCCTCATTCTTTTGCGTTATATTTAAATTATGGATTACAGAACAAATGTAGTTGAATGGAACAACAATTGAGTTACACGTTCCAATCGTCTTGCAGATGTAAGGTGCAGTGGTGATGATCACCCCGGGGTATCTTGCTTAGCCGCCCTTGACAGCACTCCAAACCCAACGCCTTCGTGAAACCGGTCGGTCGGTCCTCCATTCATCCGACCGGGCGTGTTGATAACGAGGCCACCTACACAACCTTCTCCCTTCGTCCCTATGTAAGGTAGGGGCGGTCGCTTGAGTTGCTCAACCGCCCCTTAGCCCGGTGCTCATGACGCTTCTGAGAACCTCCACCGTCTTAGGGGGGACCAAGCGAGAACATAGCTAGAGGCATAGGAGCCGACTTCGGCATCAACGGCCGTGCCGCATTGGAGTGATCCAATATGTGGTTCCACACGTTCCACCACTTCTCCGTTCATTTCCAATACTAATCGTGAAACATCATGAGCAGCAGGATGTTGAGGTCCGAAATTCAAAGTGAAATTTTGGATTTGCCTATTCCTAGTCGTCATGGGAAAGAAAGGCAGAAATAAGAAAGAAATAGATTCTTCCCTGAGAGCTTGTCCAATACTACCAGTACCAGAAATGCATCTGTTGGTGAATTAATTGCCCGGATCTATTCGGAATGAATATTTAAATATAAATTTAATTCTAACAATTATTACTAGCATGAATTAATCCTATATTAATTCAAATAATAATTCAACAACAAATCATGCTTATAAATAGTTCACGTAAATCCTACGCATGTGGAATTTGCTACGAGTTTACGTGAACTTACCTCTTGGAATGGCAATGGTCTCGTCAATGAAAACACACCAAAAGACCTTCCCAAGTATTCCCTAGTCCTTGCTCGATAATCCGGTGGAAGGAAGCTCGCGAACAATTAACAAAAGGGAAAATAAAATTTGTTGCACCACCTTTGTGGATTTAATAATTTTTCCAGCACATGAAATTGTACTTGGGAATGAAACATTCATCCCCTATTTATAGATGGTGTTGGTCGAATTTTTAGTGATAAAATAATATGGAATTTTTTTTCTTGATCTCCAAGAAATCTTGAATATATCTCATATATATTCTTTTCTCCATAATTAAAATATTCAACAAAAATCCCAACTCCTCTTGTTATGGGAATTTTCGAAAAAGAGGATCAAAATTCCAAGATTTTGATCTTCTTAAATTTATGAGATATTCTTGTATTCCAAGAATACATATCTTCCATAATATCTTTTCAAGAAAATCAAGAAAATCTTTCTTTTCCTTCTTTTTCTTAAATTTCGAAATTTCTAATATAAATAACCAAGTGGGAGATTTCTTGAATTTAATGAGATAATCTTGTATTCCAAGAATACATATCTGTTGGGAGATGAATTTAATAAAGATATATGATTTTGATTAAGATCCCAAAACCCCTAAGTATGAACATGTTTAGAATGATCTTGATAGTTGAGTCAGGATTCAGTTTTAGAGTACTCAGGATGTTATCTGCAAAATGTATAGTCAGCAGATATAGTTCAGGATAGGTTCTGAAGACTCTGAAGAACTCAGTATGTTTCTGAAGTATCCGAAGTTTCAGGATGAAACTGAGATACTGAAGACTCAGTATGATACTGAGTAACTGAAGACTCAGCACGAAGACTCAGTACATCAGTCAGTATAAACTACAAAGATTCAGAAGACCCTGAAGACTCTGAAGACACAAGACTGAAGACTGAGAACTGAAGATCAAGAATACTGAAGGCACAGTAATTACTGAAGACTCAGTAATGTACTAAATGCTCAGTATGAACCTGAATGTTCCGAGGCACCAAAAAAAATCTATATGAAGGATGCAATACTGAGAAGATCGCGATTCCTTAAAAATTTAGATATTGCCAAAACATTCAAATGCAGACAAAAGGAACTAAGTCAGAAGTGTTGTTAAGGTTATATAAAACTCAGAGTTTGTAACCAAAAGAGCCATTGAAGGTGTCTACCTTTAACTGAAGACAAAAGTCAAAAAGAGGAAGACGACACTGTACCATACTGACACTGACAGTGACAGGTCGCTGAAAAAGATGTCAGATGTACAATAGTTCCAGACTGCAAAAAGTGAAGACCGGCTACATGAAAGGTTATTGCCTAAAACGTGTTAGGGAGTTTCAAACCCTAAATATAGTCATTTCACACACCACAAGAGGGAACTCACGAAGCTATCTCTCCAACGGATAGTTTTCAAAAGTGACCTTGGTGTATGCCTATAAATACTGGTGACCCTCTACATCGTAAGGTTACGGGAAATTTATACGCAACTCAAGAGCTCAAACTTATTCTTGTAAAAGTGAAAGCACTCGAAAAACCTTGAATTTCTCAAGTGCTTCTATATCGAAGAGAGCTCACTATACTAAGCCTAGCTTGATAAGAATTATCCAAAGCTTAGTCGAGATATCCTAACCCTTTGCATTGTGCTTTATTGTAAAGGATATCTCATCCTAGTTGGAAACCAACCGAGAAACCCCAAACCCTTGAGAAGGTAGTTGGAGTGTGTTTGTTGGTGAGAAAGAGTTGTAAAGAGTTAGTAAACTACGCGAGTAGTCGAAAAACTCTAGAGGAGAAGTTAGTAAGCTACAGGGGTAGTCTGAAAGCTTGTTTGTGTTTGAGTAAGTAAACTACGGAGGTAGTCAGAAAGCTCAAGGTCGGGTTGAGTCTCTGAACCACTATAATTGCTGTGTTCTTTATTGCTTTCCTTATCTGTGCTTAACTGTTGCATTGACTTGATTTTGAAAGCATACTTTTCAATCGATATTCAGGTTGGAATCAATCCAATTGAAGTTGCATAAGTGAATCACAGCCTAATCACTATTTCATAAAGGGAAGGTTTTCAGCAAAGCTTAAAACGAGTATAAACTAAGGGCCAACCATTCCGCACGACTGAGTAGCTAGAACAGATAGTTACCGAATCGAACTCTCTTCCGAGGATTCAATGAAGTTAGTTATCGATCCAAGAAACTCGGGATCTCTGCCACTCGGGACTCGGTTGGGATTATCTCGAGGTATCCGAAAGCTCAGGATCAACGTCTCGATGAGACTTTGACTTCGAGAGCGATCTGTGGCTTCTCGAAACCTAATCTTCGTTTTATCGACCCAAGTGACCTCGAAGAAAAAGTTTTAAAAACACTGAACACGTGTATTCCTCCCCCCATACACGTGTAAGACTCGTTTGCATCGGGACCAACAAGTGGTATCAGAGCAGTGGTTCAACTTGACCACCTGTTGTGTTGACCAAAGTTTTATTTTCAAAAATACTTGTGGTCTATCTGAACTAATCTTATTTGCTGAAACTTTTTATTTTTCAAAAGATCGGAAAAATGTCTTCTAAAAAAACTTCCCATGTTCTCGGTGGAGAACTATGATCTATGGAGATCGAGAATGCGCAGGCTCATCTGTATTCCAAACATGAGCGTATGTGGAGAGTGGTCTCTCAAGGACCATTCCAATTTACTGTGGTGAATCCCAGAGGAACAGAAGATGAGAGAATTGATCCTAGAGCAGAATTTCCTAAGTCTGATGACCAACTGACTCCTGAGGAGAGAAAGTTAGTCAATCTAGACTACATTGCTAAAAGACACACTATACAATCTGAATTGATGATAGTGTGATGGGAATGATCTCTCACCGTAATATCTTGCTAAAGAGATTTGGGATACACTAGTTTGTTATGTGCCAAGGCACGATCATATAAAAAAAAAACAAACTTTCAAAGGCAATTGGAAAGTTTGATAGTTTTGAAATGGATGATGGTGAATCAATAGACAAATTGGAAGTCGATTCACTAGCATCATGAATGATCTAAATGCACTTGGAAAAAGAAATATCCACAAAGAGAAGTAGCATTGTAAATTCTTAGAGGTCTTTCTAAGAAATGGGATATTCATGCAAAGGGTGATTGAAAACACCAAGAACATTAATTCAATGCCATACCAACAAGTCTTCTTCTCGAAATTTGAAGGCCTATGAATTTGTAATTGATAAGAAATCCAAAAAGGCCGACAAAGAAAGATGATTCTTCATCGAGTAAAAATGTGGCTTTAAAAGCCAAAGATAAAACACAGAAAACTAGAGAGTTCGAGAACCCTCATGCCAAAAAATCGGGGATGAGCTTGAGGAAAAGCTAGCAATCGATGGCAAGGAGGTTTGACAGACTTAATAGTAGATTTGGAAAATACAAAAAGCTATTACAGAACCACAGTACCAAAGAAACCCGAGGATGACGATCAACTGAGAAGAAGAAGGACCTGAAAGCTGAAGGATCTTCATCCAGAAAGAAGGACTCCAAGTCCAAAGAAGAAAATAATCAGGATGATGATATCAACAGATGATATAATTGTCAGAAGAAAGGTCACTTCCAAAAGATGATTGTCCAGTTTTGAGTGCTTGGAGAGAAGAGAAAGGCAAGCTAAAAGAGACCGTAAGTTCTCAAGCAAAAAGGCCATGGTTGCGTAAGAAGAACACTCGAGGAGGGATCTAGCTCTTCAGATGAGATATTTTCAGACAGTGAAAGTGATGACATATGTCTGATGGCCATTGAGGAGGTAAACTCTTCTTTCTCTGTTGTTGCTCCTACACTAGCACAAAAGTTTTCATGTCCCACTGAAAACAGTCATTTTGACCTGATGGATTCTTTTGAGAATCGATGAAGGACTATCTTTGTTTTTGTAAGGATCGCTAAATGAAACTCAAGAGCGAATAAGGAAATCAAGGTTTGAAAATCTAAAATGGAAAGACTCTAGCAAAACCGAGATCACTTCTCAATTAATGGGAGCTATCTTGATGAATCGGATGTTACGAAAGTACAACTCTCGAAGAAAAGAGAAGGTGATAATGTCCCTAATCGAAAAGCTAGAGAAATCCATCAAGAGATTCACTAATCGAACCGAAGTTCAATGACCTCTCCGAGAAGCATAAAACTCTACAAAACTGTGAGGATAGTGCACGAAGAAAGTTAACTCTATTGAATAAAGCTTCTAATGTAATAGATGAAATTGAGTTACCGTAGATCTCGCCACTATAAAAACCGGATTAGATTTATTCCAGGGGAACCTCACAAGGTCATCCGAATGTTGCATCAAGTAGCAAGAAGACTATCTTTGTAAAACCAAAGGGCACGCATACACTTCAAAATTTGAGTAATGCCCAAGGTTGTAGACAAGGAAAAGGACCTATGGTCTCAAAGAAACCCAATGATCGGGTTAGAAAGCCCAAACCTCGGTGAAGGCTAGAAAACCCGAAAGCGATCACTGAAAAGTTTCGAGTAAGTACTTCAAAGCCTCGGTTAAGAATGCAAACCCGAAAGGCTCTACATTGAACCATCGAGAGGAATCCTCGATGAGAAACACTCAAAGAGACATTCTCAATCAAGAGACCAAGTCCTCGACAATCGAAAGACCAGTTTTCTGAGACATAACCCGAACCTCACTTGCCTAAGGGTAAAGGTTATCTCAACCCAAGTCAACAAAGATTTAGACCACCAAGACAAAAAAGCCTAAGATTCCAATGCAGAAGGCCTGAACCAAAGAAGAATTCAAAAGCCCATGTTCATGCTAAAGCTAGCACACATATACAGAAAACTGCTAAGGCACCCAGAGTAGTGGATGTATATGTTGATATTTATGGAAGACAAATTAGTCACTCTAAAGTGATTAGAGTTGTCAGGCAGATTTGGATTTCGAAAGGTACAGCTAACCTCGTAGGACCCTACACAAATTGGGTACCTAAGAATTGATCTGTTTTTCAGGAGGAAAACAAGGGCACTAAGCTGATGAAAGATCACATGGCACTGATGAGAAGAGACGAAAAAGCTCCTGATGTATGGTATCTTGACAGTGGATGCTCAAGACATATGACAGGATTCAAGAAGATGCTCAGTGATTATGTTGAACAAAGAGGCCCACAGATCACTTTTGGAGATAACTCCAAGGGACAGACTGAAGGATATGGAACTTTGGAAATCGACTCAGTTCATATCCATGGTGTTTCATATGTATCTGGATTGCAGCATAACTTGTTGTCAATTAGCCAATTCTGTGATAAGGGTTTCAATGCTGAGTTGGTTATGGCATAAAAGAATGAATCACCTAAACTTCAAAACCCTGAACAAGCTTGCAAGATTAGCTCTTGTGAGATGGTTGCCTAATGAAGTGTTCAGTAAGGAACATATTTGTGATGCATGCCAGAAAGGAAAACAAGTAAAAGCATCATTTAAAAGCAAAGTAGAAGTTTCTACTGAGAGAATACTTCAGTTACTGCATATGGATCTTTTTGGTCCTATAACACCTGTGAGCACTAATGGCAGGAAATACACATTGGTAGTAGTTGATGACTACTCAAGATATACTTGGGTCATATTCTTACTCAGTAAGAAAGAGACTCGAATAAAAGTCGCCAAAATTATCGAAAAGGCTCAAGAATGAGAAAAAATCTGAGTGTGGTCAAAATCGATCCTCGACAAAGGAACTGAGTTTATAAATCATATCATATCTGATTATTGTGCAGGAAAATGGAATTTCGCATGAAACATCACCGCAAGGACCCCTCAACAAAATGGTGTTCTTGGAAAGAAGGAACAGGACTCGAAAGAAGCTGCAAGAACAATGATAAATGATAGGTTTATATTCCTAAAAGATTTTGAAATTTGAAAGTCATCAACACCGCATGTTACTCTCGAGAATAGATCCATCTTGACCAAGAGTCAAGGCAAAACATCCTATGAGCTTTGGAATGAAAAAGGAAGCCTCTTGTTTCTTTTCTTTTCGTGTGTTTGGTTGCAAGTGTTTCATACACAATAATGGTAAAGATCGATTGAAAATATTTGATAGTAAAGGCGATGAAGGAATATCTTAGGATATTATGAAGTCGATAAAAGCTTTCGAGTTTACAACCTGTAGGACTCTTATTGTGGAGGAAACACCTCATGTTGTTTTTTGATGAATCTACTTGTGTTCGAAGAAACAGGAACATGATCTTGATGAACCGACTAAGAGGATCACCAAATTAAGCCCAAACAGAAAGATAAATCATCCATTGAACTCGAAAAAGAAGAAGTCACCACTATCTATGATTGGAGTGACTCGGACTCGAATAAAGAAGTTCGGGATGGAAATCGATGGTGAGACTCAGAAAACCAACACTCAAAAGGTGACCAATCCAAACAGACACCGATTCCTGACTCGGTATGTGATGCCAATGAAGATGTGGTCACAGCTGAGGCAAATTCTGAATCTATCAACCAAAGGGGAACAAATGTCTCTAACAATGTCCTGAATAGAATTTCCCTTGAGGAAGATGATTCCCTTTCTCCTGTTCTGTTGTTCCCTGAGTTTACTGATTTAACTGAACCTAACATTTCAAATGTTGAGGACACTATTGAAGGGGGAACATCAAGAAGGAAATGGTTGGATAGTCATCCTACAAGTCAGATTGTGGGTGATCTAACTGAAGGTGTTAAAACAAGAAGGTTCCATGGTGAGATTGCACTATTCTGCTGCTTCCTATCAGAGAAAGAACCTACTGAGATTGGTGAAGCTCTACAAGATTCTCATTGGATTACTGCTATGCAAGAAGAGCTGAATCAATTCTCAAGGAATGAAGTATGGGAGCTAGTAGATAGACCAGAAAGGCACAATGTCATTGGAACCAAGTGGGTTTTCAAGAATAAAATAGATGAAAACAACAACATTGTAAGAAACAAGGCAAGGCTAGTTGCACAAGGTTATTCCCAAGAAGAAGGCTTGGATTATGTTGAAACTTTTGCACCTGTTGCAAGACTAGAAGCCATCAGATTGTTTCTTGCATATGCTGCCCACATGAAGTTCACAGTCTATCAAATGGATGTGAAAAGTGCATTTCTGAACGGTGTGCTTAAAGAAGAGGTTTATGTGGAACAACCTCCTGGTTTCAAACAGAATGACCAAGTTTACAGGCTCAGAAAAGCCTTGTATGGTCTTAAGCAAGCACCCAGAGCATGGTATGATACTCTTTCTCAGTTTCTTACTGACCATGGTTTTGTCAAAGGAACTGTTGATAGAACTCTGTTCAGGATAGAGGATGGGGAAGATATCTTACTAGTTCAGATATATGTTGATGACATCATTTTTGGATCTCCAAACCATCAGCTGTGTGAGAAGTTTTCAACACTGATGAAAGGCAAGTTTGAGATGTCAATGATGGGAGAGATGAATTTCTTTCTAGGTCTTCAAGTGAAACAATCAAAGGAAGGAATATTCATCAACCAGGCAAAGTACACCAGAGATCTGATTGCCAAGTATGGTGTACAGAATTGCAATATAGTTAGGATTCCCATGAATACTAACTACAAGATGGATCCTGATTCTGAAGGCAAATCAGTAAGCCATACTAATTATAGAGGAATCATTGGATCATTGCTCTATCTCACTGCAAGTAGGCCGGATATAACATTTGCTGTTGGGATATGTGCAAGATACCAAGCTAATCCTAAGGCTAGTCACATGGAAGCTGCCAAAAAGATACTGAAGTATCTTAAAGGCATAGTGAATAGAGGATTGTGGTATCCAACTGATGATAACCTTGAATTAACTGGTTACTTAGATTCTGATTATGGAGGTTGCAGAATTGACAGGAAGTCCACTTCAGGAACTTGTCAATTTCTACGAAGTAAGCTGATATCTTGGTTTTCGAAGAAACAAACCTCAGTAGCAACAAGTACTACTGAAGCTGAATATATGGCTGCAGGAAGCTGCTGTGCTCAGATTCTTTGGCTCAGACACCAATTAAGGGATTATAAAGTTGTAGCCAATGAAGTACCAATATTTTGTGACAATAATAGTGTCATTGCTATTTCACAAAATCCGGTATTGCACACCAGATGCAAGCATGTGGATATCAGACATCACTTCATCGAGAGATCATGTCGTTTAGAAGAAGGACATAAGGATGGAGAAAATTCATACCGATAAGCGGAGAGTCGATATCTTGACTAAACCTTTAATTTGAATCAAGATTTTAGGAACTTTCAGTTGAATTAGGGATGTTAGAACCAGGTGTATAGAGTAAAATCTAAAAAATTGAAGGTTTTCAGAAGCATGAAGTTTTTTCTCAGAATTCTACTGAGAAGCTTAGGATAAAATGGAAATACTTGAATCGAGTCTCGTGAAACTTCCGATTCTTGAAGGTCAAGATTTTTCGAGTAAACCCGAACCATTTCAAGACTCAATATTATCTTGACATTTTATCAAGTTCGATTTTCGAGAAGACTGATAGAGGTAAATTGGTCTGAAGAAGTAATGACTCATGCGATTCATTTATTGCTTAAGTAAAACTCAGTAATCATTTGCAATGAATACAAAACACCTGAGGAATGTTGTTGGGCGGGATCGTTTTAAATTCCGAAGAAGGTCAACAGTCATTTAATGCTCTGCTACATTAATGACCAATGAGGATGTTTTGGCGTCTTACTTTTTTTGAGATCGTCGGTTCAGATATACCGATTAATCGAGATTAATCTCAACCGTTGTTTTTTTCACCTAACCAAAGCGATTCCCCACGATCTCGAAGCTATATAAACCCCAAATCAGCCATTCAAGCCAAAATTTTATCAAACCCTTCGTTCTCAAATCCTCTGCAAATAAATCCCCTTTGCCTAGAAATTCTCCAAACCCTAAAGCTTCATCTCTTCAATCAATCTCTAAAATGGCTCCAACCCTCATTAGAGAGATTAGCCAAAACCAACAAGCCGTGGTATGAGTTCGTTGTTTCACTCGAAAAGCACAACCAACTCAAAGCCGAAGAGGAGGCTCGCATATGATTCGATCGCTAAACTCACCCAACTAGTCGCAAAGTGACGACCCGGGGAGTTTGCGAAAAGAGGTAATCGAATTCATCTATAACTTGAAGATAGATGAAGAGGGTCAGATGCATTCTAAGTTAATTGTATCACACTTAGAGCATTAGGCCCAAATACATCAATTTTGAGAGGATCTCGTATATAGTTTGAAAAAATCAAATGATGTTTTTGAGCTCTGTGATAGAGGAGAGGATCCTACGATGTATATGTCAGGAAGAGAGCAGGAATACTT
Organism: Stenogyne calaminthoides; assembly: GCA_037126765.1. Classification (NCBI taxonomy): domain Eukaryota; kingdom Viridiplantae; phylum Streptophyta; class Magnoliopsida; order Lamiales; family Lamiaceae; genus Stenogyne; species Stenogyne calaminthoides. The sequence continues at coordinate 39,743,140 of JBBCBC010000007.1, read as the reverse complement.
AGATAGGATTGCTGAGAATCCTGTTAAGTTTGAGGCGACATTACATAAGAGGCACTTAAAGCCACAATATCGTGTGTTTATGGATATTGTGAGCAAGTGCATCATGAGTCTTCTTGGGAGTTTTGAAGCGGTCAAGACCCCAAAGCTCAGATTGATGGCGGATAGAAGCCTCACCCACCACAGACTTCAACCCGGCTGAAATTCTGATTCGGGACGGTGAGTGAAGCGCACCAAAGTTTTGAGGAAGGTTGACGGGGCGATCTCAATCAATGGCAAGATCCACCATGCCACCAAAATTGCTTACATTTTGGAGATGTACAGAGAGGAGGAGGATATCTTCGTCAATTCGACCCCATTCCCTAAGTCCAAAATTCTCTTTAAACCCATTGTTGCAAAGAAGCAGGTCATCAGGGGGAAGAGAAAAGAAGGTTGAATCACCGGTTGTGGGGCTGAAAAAGACTCAACAAACCCGGGGGAAGGTTTTGTTGGAGGCAAAGATGGAGCAAGGAGCAAAAATGATGAAGCAGGAGAACCTTGCCCCAAAGTGCAGAAGATTGGTGGTTCTCACTGATGAAGATGGAAGTGATTCTGAAGAGATTCAACCGGAGGGCCAAACCGCTTCGAAATTCACCATTGCAAGTGTTGGCTCAGTTATCTCTCGAACACAGGATCGATCGAGGGAGCGTGTCTTCTCGAGGTGCTTTCGAGACATCGCTTCAGATTCGGATAAAATTTCAGAAATTTTTAAAGGAGCTCGACCTCGAGAGATACCTACCTCGGATGTGCAGCTCGACGGAAGAGCCAAATCAGTCGATCTCAAGATGTGCAGGCTCGGACAGCAGAAGAGCCAACTCGATTCAAATCGAGGATATGCCAACTCAGCCTCGTAACCCTCTCGATGCAAACCGAGGACTGACTCAAGACAAACTTCGATGTCACAGGCTCGGGAGAGCGTAATATTCTTGATGAGCTTTTGAAAGTGATCTACTTCTTGATCCCTTAGCGTAAGCTTCAATCGAACCAGAGAGCCCGAGATGGAAGAAGGGCGAGGGTCAAGAAGGCGAAGTGGAGGAGCAAGGGGGAACGGTTCATTCTGATCACACTCGAGCTCAAATTTCATACCCGATCTGCAAGATGTTTTCTTCAGATTAAGGACAAATGTGTTCATCCTCAATCAGACTCTTCCCGAGATGCTTGACATTGCTGCTTTCAGAGGGGAAGACTGGTGGAATGAGGAGACAACCTTTCGACCGACTTCTCGTGGTTCGTAGGACAAAGCTCGGGATGAAAAACTCCGATTTTGATGAGTCATTTCAAAAGAAGTTGGTCGAGAGGAGAGCAATCAAGTTGAGTGCCCGAGCAAATGGAGACAAATCTAAAGATGGAGATGGGGACCAACAGGAGATGTTGAGAAGCAATCTCCAGATGGAAAAGGAGACTTCTGTTGCTAATCAACCTAAAATTGGTCAACCTCAGATCGGAAAGAAGACTCTTCGTACCTTTTGCACTATTAACAATTATGCCAAAGTTAAAAAGTCCTATCTTTAACTCAATTGTCGATAAAATGATCGAGGCTCGGTTAGACCGGAGCTCAGGACGAAGCCGAGGCATTGTGATGATATGCAAAGACAGAGGTGCAGACGATTCCTGAGATTGATCTCACTCCCTTGATGGAGAAACTTGAGAAGGTTGAGCCAATGATGATCAAAATTGCTCAGATGGAAGAGACGTTGGCCAATCAAGCTCAAAAGATGGAAAGTCTTAGTCACTCTTCGTAGCCGGTGCAAATTCAAAACACTCGACCACCTAGATGACCTCCATGGAAGAAAAAAGTTTGAATGAGAAGTTTCGGAGGGAGTCAAGGTTGAGTTAAGTGATGAACTGAAGCAGAAACACCAGGAGAGTTCTGATTTCCTAGAGGTGAAACTGGCATAAAAGAATGAGGTGCTAATCAAGTCTAATGTTGAGGAAATGAGCTCATTACTCATGACCAAGATGACAGAGATGTTCAAAGAAGCACTCTTCGCCGGTTGCCCACTTATCTCAAGAATTTTCGTGGGCCAAGAACCATCTAAGGAGGCCGGAAGACGAACAAGATCGATATAGCGAGGAGATTCATTGTGTGAGCAAAGAGCAATATCACATGGACACAACACTCTCCGTGCTTCTTCCAAATTACGGTGCGAAAGGGGAAAAAGGAAGCCGAGATCTCGTAAAGTTCATGGCACGTACTTTGGAGAAGAAGGCTCAGAAAGATGCTGAAATGCATAATCTAGCCAAAGCCTTAAAGAAGTCGAAGCTACTGAGAAGTTGAAGTTCGCTCAGGTAGAAAAGCCTATCTACACTCGAGTTTCTGAACAAACCATGTTTGATGTTGCAAGAGAGAAACTGAGTGCTAGAGCAAAGGTTGGAACAAGCCAGGCTGCTGCTGAATTGCCTATGAAGAGGAAAGCCTTGGGCGGTGTTCAACCTGAAAGCAAGCGTGCGAAGGCTTCTAAGCCAATCCAGAGGAAACTGATTCTGGATGATGAAGATAAAGAAGAATCTGAGTCTCAACCTCAGAAGAAAGTCTTCAACACGAGAAATGCTCTGAAGACACTCCAAATGGAACAAGCTAAGAAAGCTGCTTCGGTCTCAGGAGCGTCTGTGATCAGAAAGAAGATAGACGAAGAGCAGAAGCGAAGGAGTGAATTCAGGAAGTTTGCGAGCAAGAGGAAAGGAGCATCAAAAGCATTAAAGTGGCCCCACGTTGATAAATGGATGCCTATCAAACTCAACGATATGTGGGAAGAAGTCAAGAGAACCTTCTGGTTCAATTATGATGTTCTCAGGGAATGGAGAAGGGAAAGCTCAGATCAGAATGAAGCATTCATTGAATATCTCCTTACCTTCCATCCAAAGTATCTACAGAGCTGGATTAACCTTGCGGATGAAGGAGAGGTACAGATAGTAGCCCCTGGTCCATATTCCTATCCTCCTCCAAGACTTGATAATGGCTTGGTGAATGAGAATGTCATTACTCAAGAGATTGCTCAGTATGCTGGTCAGTTGGGTCTAACAGGAAACAGTCCGGACATCATCAAGGAAAGAAATGAGCTGAAGAAGAGATTTTTCGGAATGTTTGACCTGGAGGTGCCCGCTGATGAAGTTGAGAATGAAGCAAACTGAAGAGCAGAAGACTGAAGAGCCAAATCAGAAGACTGAAGACTCAGAAGATTCTGTAATCTTTAAATTTTTTGTCTTTTTGATTTTGTTGATAAACTCATTAAATCTGTAATGATATACTTTTCATCAATGAAGATTTATCATTATGCTCAAAAGATAATATCTCATTATCTTATTTACATGTATTTTATTTTGATATGCCTGAATGAATGTCTCTGAACTGATTGTATGTTCATATAAGGAGGAAATTGTCTGAATATGGGAGAAATTGTTTAAGTATTTGGTAATGAACTATTTAAAGAGATTCATTACTGAAGAAATTGCTGAATGATTAAACTGTTGAGAAACTCTGAAATTGTTGGGAGATTCTCTGATTTAAGAAATTGTTGGGAGACAACCAATCTTGTAATAGGATAAATTGAAACCTGAGTATAGGTTATATGTTTGTAACAAGATAGGTTTTGGCATCATCAAAAAGGGGGAAATTGTTGGGAGATGAATTTAATAAAGATATATGATTTTGATTAAGATCCCAAAACCCCTAAGTATGAACATGTTTAGAATGATCTTGATAGTTGAGTCAGGATTCAGTTTTAGAGTACTCAGGATGTTATCTGCAAAATGTATAGTCAGCAGATATAGTTCAGGATAGGTTCTGAAGACTCTGAAGAACTCAGTATGTTTCTGAAGTATCCGAAGTTTCAGGATGAAACTGAGATACTGAAGACTCAGTATGATACTGAGTAACAGAAGACTCAGCACGAAGACTCAGTACATCAGTCAGTATAAACTACAAAGATTCAGAAGACCCTGAAGACTCTGAAGACCCTGAAGACTCAGAAGACTCTGAAGACACAAGACTGAAGACTGAGAACTGAAGATCAAGAATACTGAAGGCACAGTAATTACTGAAGACTCAGTAATGTACTGAATGCTCAGTATGAACCTGAATGTTCCGAGGCACCAAAAAAAATCTATCTGAAGGATGCAATACTGAGAAGATCGCGATTCCTTAGAAAGTTAGATATTGCCAAAACATTCAAATGCAGACAAAAGGAACTAAGTTAGAAGTGTTGTTAAGGTTATATCAAACTCAGAGTTTGTAACCAAAAGAGCCGTTGAAGGTGTCTACCTTTAACTGAAGACAAAAGTCAAAAAGAGGAAGACGACACTGTACCATACTGACACTGACAGTGACAGGTCGCTGAAAAAGATGTCAGATGTACAATAGTTCCAGACTGCAAAAAGTGAAGACCGGCTACATGAAAGGCTATTGCCTAAAACGTGTTAAGGAGTTCCAAACCCTAAATATAGCCGTTTCACACACCACAAGAGGGAACTCACCAAGCTATCTCTCCAACGGATAGTTTTCAAAAGTGACCTTGGTGTATGCCTATAAATACTGGTGACCCTCTACATTGTAAGGTTACGGGAAATTTATACGCAACTCAAGAGCTCAAACTTATTCTTGTAAAAGTGAAAGCACTAGAAAAACCTTGAATTTCCCAAGTGCTTCTATATCGAAGAGAGCTCACTATACTAAGCCTAGCTTGATAAGAATTATCCAAAGCTTAGTCGAGATATCCTAACCCTTTGCATTGTTCTTTATTGTAAAGGATATCTCATCCTAGTTGGAAACCAACCGAGAAACCCCAAACCCTTGAGAAGGTAGTTGGAGTGTGTTTGTTGGTGAGAAAGAGTTGTAAAGAGTTAGTAAACTACGCGGAGTAGTCAGAAAACTCTAGAGGAGAAGTTAGTAAGCTACAGGGGTAGTCTGAAAGCTTGTTTGTGTTTGAGTAAGTAAACTACGGAGGTAGTCAGAAAGCTCAAGGTCGGGTTGAGTAAGTAAACTACGTGGAGTAGTCAGAAAACTCAGGGCCGAGTTGAGTAAGTAAACTACGAGGTAGTCAGAAAGCTCAGAAGTTGATAGTGAATTTCTCTGAAGAGTCAGGGAGAGTGGACGTAGGATCTTGAATCTCTGAACCACTATAATTGTTGTGTTCTTTATTGCTTTCCTTATCTGTGCTTAACTGTTGCATTGACTTGATTTTGAAAGCATACTTTTCACTGATATTCAGTTGGAATCAATCCACTGAAGTTGCATAAGTGAATCACAGCCTAATCACTATTTCATAAAGGGAAGGTTTTCAGCAAAGCTTAAAACGAGTATAAACTAAGGGCCAACCATTCCGCACGACTGAGTAGCTAGAACAGATAGTTACCGAACTGAACTCTCTTCTGAGGATTCAGTAAGTTAGTTATCTGATCCAAGCAACTCAGGATCTCTGTCACTCAGGACTCAGTTGGGATTATCTGAGGTATCTGAAAGCAGCTCAGGATCACTGTCTCAGTAGACTTTGACTCGGAGCGATCTGTGCTTCTCAGAACCTAATATTCAGGTTTATCTGACCCAAGCTGACCTCAGTAAGAAAAAGTTTTAAAAACACTGAACACGTGTATTCCCCCCCCATACATGTGTAAGACTCGTTTGCACCGGGACCAACAATAACTTCATTCCATAACAAAATTCAAAGAAAATCTTTCTCCCCTTTTATTCATATTTTTCGAAAAAAATGAGGAAAAATAAGCAACAAATTTATTTTATTTTTAAACACCCTTTTCAGTTATTGGACTTTATGTTGGGCTACTTGGGGGGCCTTTAGGAGAATTAAGATTGGACCTTCCAATGGATCTTGAATTATCAATATTGAGCCACAATATTATTCAAGCCCATAAATATTAATTAATCCCACTACATAATTAATATTGCACTATCCATCTTAACTCATATTACAGTTAATATGGCATCCGGTTATTATTTCCCGTGTTTAAGATTATCTAGCCCATTAATTAATTCAAGCTACTGAAATAGCTTTCCATTAATTAATATCTTTTATCCTTGGTAAAGGAACGGTTCAACATTATTATCCATACAGGAAACTAGTTCCACTTGCAAGATTTGATATGATAAAACTTATGAACCTCCCAAGGGGGCAAATCGAACAAGCGTACTTGCACACGATTCTCCGTATTAAATCTTAGCAATCGCATGTGACCAATGATATTGCCCAAAATATAAAGTATTGAATCTCCTTGATTCTCTACCCGTAATAAGCTAAAGCAATAGTTACTAACCACACGCAATCATATTTAAGAGACGAAGATTAAGAAATAACGAACCACTGAGGTCTAATTCTTCCTAGTTCAGTCCTGAAGAATTTATCCTCCTGTAGGTCCTCTTCAATGCATCAGTCATGCACTAGTGTAATCTCTTGATCAAGACAAACCAATCTGAGCCTTACACTTCAACCTTTCACGATGGGGGTTGTTCATTTCCATCTAGGTCGTGAATGGTGTACTTTTAGTTACAAGGAACTGTTAATTTAATCTTCTGTGATCTGGTATCACTAAATTTACTACAATGTAACACGTACTATTTATTGAACAGTTATGCAGTAAATATATGTAACATTCGATGATATTTAAAGCATCAGTGATAAACAATTTATTTCAGTAAATAAGTCTGAAATTCAGTCTGATTATACAAAGTAAAAGCATACTTTCCAGTATAATCCCAACAATCTCCCAATTATACTCAAAGTCTGCTTTTAAGTATACTACAACATGTCTCGTGTACTACGTGACAACTAATGTCACCTACACGAACCTAATAATGTCTCCCACTTATACTCAAAGCAGATTGACAACGGTCTTGACACCCATTCCTTTCACATGTCTCTCGAATGTATTCTGAGGCAGACCCTTTGTGAATGGATCAGCTAGGTTGTCTTCTGACGCGATCTTTGCCACCTCTATATCTCCTCTCTTAACGATTTCTCGTATAAGATGGTATTTCCTTTCAATGTGTTTGCTGGCCTTGTGGGCTCTTGGTTCCCTTGAATTTGCAACTGCTCCGACATTGTCACAATAAACAGTGATTGTGCTGGGCAAATTCGGAACTACATCCAAGTCCACTAGGAAGTTCTTGAGCCAAACCGCTTCTTTCGCTGCCTTGCAAGCACCTACATATTCGGCTTCCATGGTAGAATCTGCGATGCATTTCTGCTTAACGCTTCTCCATGTCATGGCTCCTCCCCTATGCAAAACACACTACCGAAGGTAGATTTTCTGGAATCTAAGTCTGATTGGAAATCTGAGTCCGTGTAGCCGATGGGGATTAGACTATCTGTGTTGGGAGATGAATTTAATAAAGAAGATTTTGATTAGATCCCAAAACCCCTGAGTATGACATGTTCAGGATAATCTTGATAGATGAGTCAGGATTCAGTTTTAGAGTGTTCAGATGTTATTCTCGACCATGTATAGTCAATAGATATATTCAGTTTGATTCAAGATTCTCAAGACTCGAAGTTTCAAGAAACCGAAGTTTCAAGATGAAATCAAGAAATCAAGACTCAAGAAATGAAATCAAGTCTCAAGATGAAATCGAGAAATCAAGTCTCAAGATGAAATCGAGAAATCAAGACTCAAGATATCGGGCCAAGATATCTCGTAAGACTCAAGACTTAGAAGACATCAAGACTCAAGACTCAAGACTCAAAGACATCAAGACTCACAAGACTAAGACATCAAGACTCAAGACATCAAGACTCAAGACTCAAGACTCAAGATCAAGATCAAGATATCAAGACAAAGAAGATATCAAGACACAAGAGTTATCAAGACTCGAAGAATCTATCAATGCTCAAGATAACCCTAATGTTCCGAGGCACCGAATAATATCTATCTGAAGGATACAAAACTGAGAAAAACTCGAATACTCAGAAAAATAGATATTGCCCAAGACATTCACATGCGAATAAAAATGAACTAAAACTAAGTGTTGTTAAGGTTATATCACTCAGAGATATTGACCAAAAAGAGCCGTTATGTTTGTCTACATTTACTGAAGACAAGAGCCAATCAGAAGAAGACAACACTGTACTTTACTGACACTGAAAGCGACAGGTCACTGAAGCATGTTAGTAGTACTATGTTCCAGACTGCAAAAAGTGGTGAGTGGCTACATTAAAGCATATTGCCTAAAACATGCAAGGGAGTATTCAAACACTAAAAATAGCCGTTTATCAAACACCATAAGAGGAAACTCATTAAGCTATCTCCTCCAACGGATAGTTTTTCAAGAGTGACCTTGGTGATTGCCTATAAATACTAGTGACCCTCTACATTGAAGGTCACGGGAAATTTGTAAGCAACTCAAGAGATCAATCTTATTCTTGAAAATTGAAGCACTCGAAAACCCAAGAATTTCCCAAGTGCTTTACATTGAAGAGAGCTCATTCACTAAGCCTAGTTTGATAAGATATATCCAAAGCTTAGTAGAGATATCCTAGCCTTTGCATTGTACTTATTGTAAAGGATATCTCATCCTAGTTGGAAACCAACCAAGAAACCCCAAACCCTTTGTAAGGTAGTTTGAGTGAGATTGTTGGTGAGTTGGAATTGAAAAGAGTTAGTAAACTACATTGAGATAGTCAGAAAACTCTAGAAAAGAAGTGAGTAAACTATCTTGGACAGTCAGAAAGCTTGTGTGTGTTTGAGTAAGTAAACTACAGTGAGGTAGTCAGAAAGCTCAAAGTAGAAAGGTTAGTAAACTACATTGAGGTAGTCAGAAAACCTTAGGAAGTGGTTAAGGAATTTCTCTGAAGGTCAGAGAGAGTGGCGTAGGAGTTCACTCTCTGAACCACTATAACTTGCTGTGTTGTTTTGCTTTCTGTACTGCATTGTTATCTGTTGCATATCTTTAACTGAAAGCATATTTTCACTGATATTCAGTTGGAATCAATCCACTGAACTTGCATCTAACTGATCACAGCCTTAATCACTGTTTCATTAAAAGGAAGGTTTTCAGCAAAGCTAAAAACGAGTATAAACTTAGGGCCAACCATTCCGAACATCTGAGTAGCTAGAACAAATAGTTACCAAACTGAACTCACTCTACTGAGGGTTCAGTAAGATAGTTATCTGATCCAAGCAGCTCAGGATCTCTGAAAAACTCAGGCTCAGTTTGGATTATCTGAAGCTTCTGAAAGCAGCTCAGGATCATTGTCTCAGGTAGACTTTGACTCAGGGCGATCTGTGCTTCTCAGGGCCAAATCATCAAGACAACCTGACCCATCTGACCTCAGTGAAGAAAAGTTTTAAAAATCACTGAACACGTGTATTCCCCCCCATACACGTGTAAGACTCGTTAGCACCGGGACCAACAAGTGGTATCAGAGCAGTGGTTCAACTTGACCACCTGCTTTGTTGACCATAGTCTAAATTGCTAAAAGATTCTTGTGGTCTACTGAACAGATCTATTTGCTGAAATCTTACAAGGCTCAGACATCATGCCTTCTAAGAAACTTCCTATGTTCTCAGTTGAGAGCTATGATTTATGGAGATTAAGAATGCAGGCTCATCTGTATTCGAAGCATGAAAGAATGTGGAGAGTGGTTTCTGAAGGACCATTCAAATTCATTGTTGTGAATCCCAGAGTTACTGAAACTGAGAGAAATGATCCCAGGACTGAATTTCCAAAGTCTGATGATCAACTTACTCCTGATGAGAGAAAGTTAGTCAATCTTGACTATATTGCCAAAGATACTTTATATAGCACTATTGATGATGGTGTTATGGGGATGATTTCTCATTGTAATACTGCCAAAGAAATATGGGACACACTTGTTGTGATGTGCCAAGGCACAAATCATATTAAAGAGAACAAACTTTCTGTTGCTATTGGAAAGTTCGATAGTTTTGAAATGGAAGATGGTGAATCCATTGACAAACTGGAAGTCAGATTCACTAGCATAATGAATGATTTGAATGCTCTTGGGAAAAGATACCCACAGAGAGAAGTGGCATTGAAAATTCTTAGAGGACTATCTAAGAAATGGGATATTCATGCAGTGGTGATTGAAAACACCAAAAACATTGATTCAATGCCATACCAACAAGTTTTCTCTGAGCTGAAAGCTTATGAGTGTGTGATTGATAATAAATCAAAGAAAGCTGACAGCAAAGATGATTCTTCATCTAGCAAAAATGTGGCTTTCAAAGCCAAAGAAAAATCATGTAAGACTAGAGAGTCTGAAAACTCACTTGCCAAATATCAGGATGAGCTAGAGGATAAGCTAGTACTGATGGCAAGGAGGTTTGAAGGGCTTAATAGCAGATATGGAAAATATAAAAAATATTACAGGAATCACAGGTACCAAAGAGACTCAAAAGCTGAGGACAGATCCACTGAGAAAAGAAAGGACCAGAAAGCTGAAGGATCTTCATCCAAAAAGAAGGACTCCAAGACTAAGGAGGAAAGTGATCAGGATGATGATGCCAACCGATGCTACAACTGTCAAAAGAAAGGTCACTTTCAATATGACTGTCCTGAGCTAAGTGCTAAAGAGAGAAAAGAAAGGCAAGCAAAGAGAGACAAGAAGTTCTCCAGCAAGAAAGCCATGATTACAGAGGAAGAAGAACATTCTGAAGAAGGTTCCAGTTCTTCAGATGAGATGTTCTCAGATAGTGACAGTGATGACATCTGTCTAATGGCTGTGGAGGAGGTAAATTCTTCTATCTCTGTTGTTGCTCCTACTCAAGCACATGAGTTCTCAAGTTCTACTGTAAACAGTAACTTTGACCTGATGGATTCTTTTGAGAATCTTATGAAGGACTATGTTGTGTTACAAGAACTGCTCAATGAAACTCAAGAGCAGAACAAGGAACTAACTGCTGAAAATCTAAAGTGGAAAGACTCTAAGAATGCTGAGATCACTTCTCAATTAATGGGAACTACTGATGAACTAGACGTTCTGAAAGTACAACTCTCAGAAAAATAGAAGTTGATAGAGACCCTAAATGAAAAATTAGAGAAATACACTGAGGAGATTCAGCTTATCAGAACTGGGTTCAATGACCTCTTTGAGAAGCATGAAACTCTAAAGAAGTGTGAGGATAGTGCGCTAAAAAAATAGCTATATTGAATTCTGCATCTAAAGTGATAGGTGAAATTCAGAGTTATCAAAGACCTGCAACTATAAAAGCTGGATTGGGATACATTCCAGGGGGAACCTCACAAGGTCTTCTGAATGCTGCTTCTAGTAGCACTAAGACTGTCTTTGTTAAACAAGTGGCACCTAATCTTCTGACTGAAGAACTGCCCAGAGTTTTAGACAAGGGTAAAGGACCTATGGTTTCAGAAAAACTGAATGTTCAGGGAAGAAAGCCCAGACCTCAGGAAAAGGCTAGAAAACCTGACCACTCAGTAGGTAATCTTCAGGCCAGTACTTCAAAGCCTCAGGATAAGAATACCAACCTGAAGAGATCTGCACTGAACCAGCAGAGGAATTTTCAGAAGAGAAACACTCAGCAGAGACATTCTCAACTGAAAAGACCAAGTCCTCAGATTACTGAAAGATCCCAATTTCAGTACAGGCAACCCAAACCCCACTTGCCTAAGGGTAAAGGTTTCCTGAACCCAAGTCAACAGAGACAAAGACCAGCTGCACAAAAGCCAAAGTACTTGAACAAAAGGCCTGTACCCAAGAAAAACTCTAAGGCTCATGTTCATGCTAAGGCTAGCACTCATACACAGGATACTGTCAAGGCACCTAGGGTGGTGAATGTGTATGTAGATGTTTATGGGAGACAAATCAGCCACTCTAAAGTAATTAGAGTTGTTAGGCAAATTTGGATTCCAAAAGGTACAGCTAACCTGGTAGGACCCTACACCAAATGGGTACCTAAGAACTGATCTATTTTTCAGGTGAAAAACAAGGGCACTGAGCTAAATGAAGACAACATAGCACTGATGAGTGGAGATGAATTGGCTCCTGCTATATGGTACCTTGACAGTGGATGTTCAAGACATATGACAGGATATAAGCAAATACTCACTGACTATGTTGAGCAAAGAGGCCCTCAGATCACATTTGGAGACAACTCCAAAGGACAAACTGAAGGATATGGAACTCTTGAAGTTGATTATGTTCATATACATGGTGTTTCATATGTATCTGGTTTAAAACATAACTTGCTTTCTATAAGCCAATTTTGTGACAAAGGTTTCAATGTTGAGTTCTTAAAGAACTTATGTTATGTGAAAGACAATATTTCACAGAAAATTCTACTAACTGGTACTAGAAAAGGAAATGTGTATCTTGCTGATTGGAGTTCAACTCCTAAAGATACATGTTTGGTTGCAAAAAGTTCCACTGATACCAGTTGGTTGTGGCACCAAAGGATGAATCACCTAAATTTCAAAACTCTGAACAAACTTGCAAGATTAGCACTTGTGAGGGGGTTACCAAATAAAGTGTTCAGTAAAGAACATGTTTGTGATGCTTGTCAAAAAGGAAAACAAATTAGAGCATCATTCAAAAGTAAAGTACATGTTTATACTGAAAGAATACTTCAACTGTTGCATATGGATCTTTTTGGTCCAGTAACACCTGTGAGCAAAAATGGCAGAAAATATACACTTGTGGTAGTTGATGACTACTCTAGATACACATGGGTCATATTCTTACTCAGTAAGAAAGAGACTCAGACAAAACTGCCTGAACTACTGAAAAGGCTCAGTACTGAAAAGAATCTGAGTGTGGTCAAAATCAGATCAGATAAAGGAACGGAGTTTATCAATCATATTATATCTGATTATTGTGCAGCAAATGGAATAACTCATGAAACATCAGCTGCAAGAACCCCACAACAAAATGGTGTTGCTGAAAGAAGAAATAGGACTCTGAAAGAAGCTGCAAGGACAATGATTGCTGAAGCTGATATTCCTAAAAGATTTTGGGCTGAAGCGATCAACACTGCATGTTATTCTCAGAACAGATCCATGCTGACCAAAAATCAAGGAAAAACTCCATATGAGCTATGGAATGAAAGGAAGCCTCTCGTTTCTTTCTTTCGTGTGTTTGGTTGCAAGTGTTTCATACACAATAATGGTAAAGATCAGTTGAAAACTTTTGATAGCAAAGTTTATGAAGGGATATTCTTAGGATATTCTGAAGTCAGTAAAGCCTTCAGAGTTTACAACTGTAGGACTCTTATTGTGGAAGAAACACCTCATGTTGTTTTTGATGAATCTACTTCTGTTAAGAAGAAACAGGAACATGAAACAGGAGAACTGACCAAGAGAATCACCAGACTTAGCCTGAAAAAGAATGATGAAACATCCTCTGAACCTGAAAAGAGGAAGTCAGTCATTTTCTATGAATTGAGTGAATCAGACTCAGACAAAGAAGTTCAGGATGAAAAAATTCAGGATGGTGAGACTCAGGATGGAAATTCTCCACTGAAGGAAAGCCAACACACTGAAACTGACCAATCTGAACAGACACCAGTTCAGATTTAGGTATGTAATGCCAATGAAGATGTGGTCACAGCTGAGGCAAACTCTGATTCTATCAACCACAGGGGAACAAATGTCTCTGACAATGTTCTGAATGGAATTTCCTCCGAGGAAGATGATTCCCTTTCTCCTTTTCTGTTGTTCCCTGAATTTAATGAACTGCCTGAACCTAACATTTCTAATGTTGAGGATACTATTGAAGGGGGAACATCCAGGAGAAGATGGTTGGATAGTCATCCTACAAGTCAGATTGTGGGTGATCTAACAGATGGTGTCAAAACAAGAAGGTTCCATGGTGAAAGTGCATTATTCTGCTGCTTCCTATCTGAGAAAGAACCTACTGAGATTGAAGAAGCTCTACAAGATTAATTTTGGATTACTGCTATGCAAGAAGAGCTGAATCAATTCTCAAGGAATGAAATTTGGGAGCTAGTGGATAGACCTAAGAGGCACAATGTGATTGGAACCAAGTGGGTGTTCAAGAATAAGAGAGATGTTGACGGTCAAATATTTTACGATTCTGATGTGGCTTGTTGAATTTGACCACCAAACAAATAATTAATCGAACAAGAACACTGCGGGAAGAACCGTAGTTCTTCCCTGAAATGTGGGTGTAGGTATATAAGTGGAATGAGGGAAACATTCCAGAGTCTTTTTTACAATGAAAGATGAGGTCCTTTATATAAAGAGGACCAACACGACAAATCATAAAGCATGACAAATCAATAAGCACGACAAATCACTAAGCATGATAAATCACATGGTCTCGGTGGGACCTGCTGAAGTGTGATAATTCGTCCTACTGACGTATGATAAAACTGGTGATAAATCTGGTGATGCTGATGTGTGATAAATCTGGTGACAACAATAGCCCCCAAGATTGGGCTGTGACGTTGTTCAGAGCTCGATCTTGTTTCATGTCTCGACCAGATTTTATCTTTTGTTATTTCTGCAGTCACATTGTTTGCCTCTGAGCTTGCTAGGGTGCCGTATGAGATCTTGATCGTTCAGAATGAGCCCCTGCATAGAGGATCTTACCTTCTCTCATCGTCGATCTAGTCTGTGCTTGTACTTCGAGGCGAGCCCCATTGTACGAGTCTTTTCTGTGCTCATACTTCGAGGGGAGCCCCGTCGTACGAGTCTTTTCTGTGCTCATACTTCGGGGGGAGCCCCATCGTCTGAAGTCTTTTTTTTAGGTTTCAGATTGGGTGGAGCCTCGTCAGACGAGTCTTTTTTTTTGTGCTTTCGTTACCTCGGGGAGCCCCATCGTCTGAAGTCTTTTTTTCTCGGCTCATACTTTGGGGGAGCCCCATCGTCTGAAGTCTTTTCTATGCTCAGATTGGGGAGCCCCATCGTGACGAAGTCTTTTTTCTATGCTCAGATTTCTGCCCTGTCAGACGAAGTTTTTTCATGCTCGCAGGGGAAGCCCCACAGACGAAGTCTTTTTAGGTTTCATATTTCTGGGAGCCCGTCATACGAAGTCTTTTTCTATGCTCAGATTGGGGAGCCCCATCAGACGAAGTCTTTTTTCAGGCTCATATTTCAGCCCCATCAGATTTAGCCTTTTATGCCCAGATGGGGAAAATGGTCTTTGGGGGTGGTTTGGCCGGAGAGAGCCGGATGGTATCCCCGCTTCGGATGAGCAGATTTTCGAGATGGCTCGTCGGAGAGCGCCAGATGGGATCCTTCGCCGATGAGCAGGTCTTAAGAGATGGCTCGCTGGAGAGAGCCAGATGTGATCCCGCCGATGAGCATCGTCTTGAGTTGGCTCATTGGAGAGAGCTGGGGATGGGATCCCCGCCGGGATGAGCAGGTGTCTTCGAGATGGCTCGTTGAGAGAGCTGATGTGAACCTCGCTCGGGATGAGCGGTGTCTTCGAGTTGGCTCATTGGAGAGAACCAAAATGGGATCCCGCCGAGATGAAGGTGTCTTCGAGATGGCTCATTGGAGAGAGCTGGATGTGATCCCCGCTTTCGGGATGAGCAGGTCTTCAGAGTTGGCTCGTTGGAGAGAGCCAGAATGGGATCCTGCTCGGGATGAGCAGGTCTTCAGAGTTGGCTCGTTGGAGAGAGCCAGATGGGATCCTGCTCGGGATGAGCAGGTCTTCTGAGATGGCTCGTTGGAGAGAGCCAGATGTGATCCTGCTCGGGATGAGCAGGTCTTCAGAGATGGCTCGTTGGAGAGAGCCAGATGTGATCCTGCTCGGGATGAGCAGGTCTTCTGAGATGGCTCGTTGGAGAGAGCCAGAATGGGATCCTGCTCGGGATGAGCAGGTCTTCAGAGATGGCTCGTTGGAGAGAGCCAGATGTGATCCTTCTCGGGATGAGCAGGTCTTCAGAGTTCCCGAGCAGGTCTTCTGAGTTGGCTCGTTGGAGAGAGCCGAATGGGATCCTGCTCGGGATGAGCAGGTCTTCAGAGATGGCTCGTTGGAGAGAGCCAGATGGGATCCTGCTCGGGATGAGCAGGTCTTCTGAGATGGCTCGTTGGAGAGAGCCAGATGTGATCCTGCTCGGGATGAGCAGGTCTTCTGAGATGGCTCGTTGGAGAGAGCCAGAATGGGATCCTGCTCGGGATGAGCAGGTCTTCAGAGATGGCTCGTGAGAGAGAGCCGAATGAGATCCTGCTCGGAATGAGCAGGTCTTTAGAGATGGCTCGTGAGAGAGAGCCGAATGAGATCCTGCTCGGAATGAGCAGGTCTTCAGAGATGGCTCGTCAGAGAGAGCGAATGGGAACCCGCCGGATGAGCGGGATAAGCGAGTTTGAAAGATGGCTCATCGAAGGAGCCGAGATACTTGAGGGGCTAAGGAGTTTATGCCGCCGTCGACCACTTACGGCCGAGCGGCTCGTTTTCCTTCATCCAGATTGTCTTATTAGTCTTGTTGACGAGAGGATTAAATTTTGTGCTCGTCGTCGACCACTTATGGCCGAAAGGGTTGTGACCTTTACCCCGATAAATCGCCCCGATTGATCAGCTGAACAAGAGGACTAAAGTTGATGAAGGCGAGCAGGTTAACGCTGATAGAGGCAAACCGGTCACACCAAAACAAAGAGCCAACGCCGAGAAGGTGGGATCAACGCCGGTAAGGCAGATGTGTCGCTGTTCGATGGCGGGGAGCACTTTTGCTCGCAAAATACGGTCACCGAGCGAGAAGGCCAGAAAAGGCGGGATCAATGTCGACAGTAAAGAAAACTTCGCTAAAACGGCGGACTGGACATCGCCGAGGTAGTGGAAAGCCAACGCCAAGAAGGCGGGCTGGTCGTCACTGTAAAGGCCGATGATCTCATCGCCGAGAAGGCGGAGAATACTTCACTAAATCGGCGGACTGGACATCACCGAGGTAGCAGAAAGCCAACGCCGAGAAGGCGGGCTGGTCGTCGCCGTAAAGACCGATGATCTCATCGCCGAGAAGATCTCATAGCCAAGAAGGCAGAGAATACTTCACTAAATCGGCGGACTGGACATCACCGAGGTAGCAAAAAGCCGACGCCGAAGATCCGGTCGTCGCCAGAAAGGCCGGCGATCTCATCATCGAGAAGGCGGAGAATACTTCGCTAAAACGGTGGACTGGACATCGCCGAGATAGCGAAAGCCGACAATCGAGAAGGCAGTCGACGCCGCCGTAGAAGATGGACGATTCTCTTATCGCTTAGAAGGCGGAGAATACTTTTTGCTAAATCGGGCGACCGACATCACCGAGGTAGCGTAAAGCCAACGCCGAGAAGGCGGGCCGGGTCGCCGCCAGAAGGCCAACGATCTCATCACCGGAAGGGAGAATACTTCGCTAAAATGGCGGACTGGACATCGCAGAGATAGACTGGACATCACCGAGGTAGCAGAAAGCCAACGCCGAGAAGGCGGGCTGGTCGTCGCCGTAAAGGCCAACGATCTCATCGCCGAGAAGGTGGAGAATACTTTCGCTAAAATGGCGGATCGACATTGCAGATAGCGAAAGCCGACCACGAAAGGGGAGCTGGTCATCGCCAGAAAGGTCAATCGCCGAGAAGATCTCATGGTCGAGAAGGGTAAGAATACGTCACTAAATCGGCGGACTGGACATCACCGAGGTAGCAGAAAGCCAACGCCGAGAAGGCGGGCTGGTCGTCATCGTAAAGGCCAACGATCTCATCGCCGAGAAGGTGGAGAATATTTCGCTAAAATGGCGGACTGGACATCGCAGAGATAGCGGAAAGCCGACACCGAGAAGGGGAGCTGGTCATCGCCGTAAAGGCCGACGATCTCATCGCCGAGAAGATCTCATGGCCGAGAAGGGTAAGAATATTTTTACTAAATTCGGGATCGACATCGCCGAGGTAGCGGAAAGCCGACACCGAGAAGGCGGGCTGGTCATCACCAAAAAGGCCGATGATCTCATCGCCGAGAAGGCGGAGAACACTTCACTAAATCGGCGGACTGGACATAACCGAGGTAGCAGAAAGCCAACGCCGAGAAGGTGGGCTGGTCGTCACCATAAAGGCCGACGATCTCATCACCGAGAAGGTGGAGAATACTTCGCTAAAATGGCAGACTGGACATCACAGAGATAGCAGAAAGCCGACGCCAAGAAGGGGAGCTGGTCATCGCCGTAAAGGCCGACGATCTCATCGCCGAGAAGATCTCATGGCCGAGAAGGCAGAGAATACTTCACTAAATCGGCGGACTGGACATCGCCGAGGTAGCGGAAAGCCGACGCCGAGAAGGTGGGCTGGTCGTCGCCGTAAAGGCCGATGATCTCATCATCGAGAAGGCGGAGAATACTTCGCTAAAATGGCGGACTTAACAACGCCGAGATAGCGGAAAGCCAACACCGAGAAGGCGGGCTGGTCGTCGCCGTAAAGGCCGACGATCTCATCGCCGAGAAGGTGGAGAATACTTCGCTAAATCGGCTGACTGGACATCACCGAGGTAGCAGAAAGCCAACGCCTAGAAGGCGGGCTGGTTGTCAAAGGCCGACGATCTCATCGCCGAGAAGGTGGAGAATACTTCGCTAAAATGGCGGACTGGACATCGCAGAGATAGCGGAAAGCCGACGCCGAGAAGGGGAGCTGGTCATCGCCGTAAAGGCCGACGATCTCATCGCCGAGAAGATCTCATGGCCGAGAAGGGTAAGAATACTTCACTAAATCGGCGGACTGGACATCGCCGAGGTAGCGGAAAGCCGACACCGAGAAGGCGGGCTGGTCATCACCGTAAAGGCAGATGATCTCATTGCCGAGAAGGCGGAGAATACTTCACTAAATCGGCGGACTGGACATCACCGAGGTAGTAGAAAGCCAACGCCGAGAAGGCGGGCTGGTCGTCGCCGTAAAGGCCGACGATCTCATCGCCGAGAAGGTGGAGAATACTTTGCTAAAATGGCAGACTGGACATCACAGATAGCGGAAAGCCGACGCCGAGAAAGGGAGCTGGTCATCACCGTAAAGGCCGACGATCTCATCGCCGAGAAGATCTCATGGCCGAGAAGGTAGAGAATACTTCACTAAATCGGCAGACTGGACATCGCCGAGGTAGCGGAAAGCCGACGCCGAGAAGGCGGGCTGGTCGTCGCCGTAAAGGCCGATGATCTCATCATCGAGAAGGCGGAGAATACTTCGCTAAAACGGCAGACTGGACATCGCCGAGATAGCGGAAAGCCGACACCGAGAAGGTAGGCTGGTCGTCGCCGAAGGCCGACGATCTCATCATCGGTGAAGGCGGAGAATATTTCGCTAAAAACGCGCATCGACATCGCCGAGATAGCGAAAGCCGGTCGAGAAGGCAGGCCGTCGTCGCCAGATCGGCGATCTCATCGCCGAGAAGGCGGAGAATACTTCGCTAATTCGGCGGACTGGATATCGCTGAGGTAGCGAAAAGCCAACGCTAAGAAGGCGGGATGGTCGTCACTATAAAGGCCGACGATCTCATCGCTGAGAAGGCAGATTATACTTTGCTAAAACGGCGGACTGGACATCGCAGAGATAAGAAAACGCCGGGGGGATGGTCATCGCCATAAAGGCCGACGATCTCATCGCCGAGAAGAAGGCAAGAATACTTTTTAAAATGGCGGATCGACATCGCCGAGGTAGCGGAAAGACGACGCCGAAGGCGGGCAGGTCGGCCATCGATTCCATTGAAAGGTATTTACGAAATCGATCTCATCATCACCGATCGCCGAAAAGAACACCGAGAAGGGCGGAAGCCGCCAGAATACCGGCTAAATCATCGCCGGTGGAGAATATCGCCGATCGACATCACGCGTAGATAGCGGAAAGCCGACGCCGAGGGTAGCGGAAAGAAGGTAGAGAATATTACCAAATCGCGGATCGACATCGCCGAGGTAAAGGTAAAGAGAATACTTGTCGGGCCGAAGGCCGGCGATTCCGATCATCACCGGCGGAGAATAGCGCCAAAATCTGGTCATCGCCGCCAATGATCTCATCATCGAGAAGGCGGAGAATACTTTGCTAAAACGGCGACATCGACATCAGAAAGCCGACAGAAGGCGGAAAGTTGTCGCCAAAAGGGCGTTTATCTCATCGCCGGAAAGAATACTTTTCGATCTCCGCTAAGAAGCGAATGAAGGCGATTATACTTTTGCTAAAAATCATCGACATCGCAGAGAAGCGTGGAGAATATCTTAAGAATACTTACAAAAATCGGGCGATGATCGATATCGAGAAGGGCCGAATAGCTCATTGCCGAAAGCGGAGAATCGACGAAATCGGGCGACATCGAGGTAAAGCCAACACGGTAGAAGTCGCCGTAATGGCCGGTCACGTGGAGAATAGAAAATGGCAGATCGACATCGCTGTGATCTCAAAGCCGACGCCGGTGAAGGCGATCACCGTAAGGCGCTAAAAATGGCGATCGAAGATTGCCGAGATAGCGAAAAATCCGAACATCGCCGAGAATGACGGAAGGTTGTTCATCGCCAAAAGGCCGACGATCTCATCATCGAGAAGGTGGAGAATACTTTCTAAAACGGCATACCGACATCGCCGAGATAGCGGCGGCGCGAAAGTTCTACGAGAAGGCGGGCGGTCATCGGGAATGGTCGACGCCAGAAGGTCGATATCATAGCGCCAAAGAAGGGATGGTCGCTACTATAAAGGCCGATTTATCTAATCGAGAGAATCGATTATCGCCGGCGGATCGGACATCGCCGAGATAGCGGAAAAGCCAACGCCGGTCGCCGCCAGAAGGCCGCTAGTCTCCGCCGTGAATACTACGAATTATCGACATCGCCGAGGTAGCGGAGAATAACGCCGAGAAAGCGCGAAATTCGGCCAGATCGACATTTATCTCATACCGGAAGGCGGAAAATACGCTAAAAATGGCGGATCGAAGGCAGGTAGCGGAAAGTCGATGCCGAGAAGGCCGGACGCCAACTTCATCACCAAGAAGGCAAAGAATACTTCGCTAAAATGGTGGACTGGACATCAACGAGGTAGCGGAAAGCCGACGCCGAGATGGCGGGCTGGTAGTCGCTATAAAGGCCGACTATCTCATCACCGAGAAGGCGGAGAATACTTTACTAAAACGACGGACTGGACATCGCCGAGATAGCAGAAAGCCGACGCCGTAAAGGCCAAAAATCTCATCGCCGAGAAGGCGGAGAATACTTTGCTAAAACGGCGGACTGGACATCACCGAGATAGCAGAATGCCGACACCGAGAAGGCGGGCTGGTCATCACCGTAAAAGCCAATGATCTCATCACCGAGAAGGCGGAGAATACTTCGCTAAAATGGCGGACTGGATATCGCCGAGATAGCGGAAAGCCATCGCCGTAAAGGCCGACGATCTCATCGCCAAGAAGGCGGAGAATACTTCGCTAAAACGGCAGACTGGACATTGCTGAGATAGCGGAAAGGTGACGCTGGGAAGGCGGGCTGTTCGTCGCTGTAAAGGCCGATGATCTCATCGCCGAGAAGACGGAGAATACTTCTCTAAAATGGCAGACTGGACATCACCGAGATAGCGGAAAGCCGACGCCATAAAGGCCGACGATCTCATCGCCTAGAAGGCGAAGAATAATTTTGCTAAATCGGCGGACTGGACATCGCCGAGGTAGCGGAAAGCCAACGCCGAGAAGGCGGGCTGGTCGTCACCGTAAAGGCCGACGATCTCATCAACGAGAAGGCGGAGAATACTTCGCTAAAATGGCAGATTGGACATCGCCGAGGTAGCGGAAAGCCGATGCCGAGACGGCGGGCTGGTCGTCGCTGTAAAGGCTGACGATCTCATCACCAAGAAGGCAAAGAATACTTCGCTAAAATGGCGGACTGGACATCATCGAGGTAGTGGAAAGCCGACGCCGAGAAGGCGGGCTGGTCGTCGCCGTAAAGGCCGACGATCTCATCGCCGAGAAGGCGGAGAATACTTCACTAAAACGGCGGACTGGACATAGTCGAGGTAGCGGAAAGCCGACGCCGAGAAGGCGGGCTGGTCATCGCCGTAAAGGCCGACAATCTCATCGCCGAGAAGGCGGAGAATACTTTGCTAAAACGGTGGACTGGACATCGCCGAGATAGCAAAAAGCCGACGCCGAGAAGGCGGGCTGGTCGTCGCCATAAAAGCCGATGATCACATCACTGAGAAGGCGGAGAATACTTCGCTAAAATGGCGGACTGGATATCGTCGAGATAGCGGAAAGCCATCGCCGAGAAGGCTAGTCGCCGCCAGAAAAGGCCGACGATCTCATCGCCGGTAGAAGGCGGAGAATATACTGCTAAAACGGGCGGACCGACATTGCCGAGATAGCGGAAAGCCGACGCTGAGAAGGCGGGCTGGTCGTCATCATAAAGGTTGATGATCTCATCGCCGAGAAGGCGGAGAATACTTCTCTAAAACGGCAGACTGGACATCGCCGAGATAGCGGAAAGCCGTCGCAGAGAAGGCGGGCTGGTCGTCGCCAGAAGGCCGAAATCTCATCGCCGAGAAGGTGGAGAATACTTTTTGCTAAAATGGCGGATCGACATCGCCGGGTAGCGAAAGTCGACGCCGGTAGGCGGCTGGTTGTCATCGTAGGCGACTATCTCATCGCCCGTATAAGAGAATATTTCGCTAAGACGGCGGATCGGATATTGCCGAGATAGCGGAAAAGCCGGCGCCGAAGGCAGCCGTAGTCGCCAGAAGGCCGACGATCTCATCGCCGGAAGGCGGAGAACATTTTGCTAAAAATAATGGGGATCGACATCGCCGAGATAGCTAAAAGCCGACGCCGAAGGCGGGCCGGTCATCGCCGTAAAGTTTATTTATTCATCGCCGAGAATGCGAGAATACTTTGCTAAAATGGCGATTAGACATCGCCGGAGATAATGAAAAGCCGACGCCGAAGGCGGGCTGGTCGTCACCGTGAAGCGTTTATGACCTCATCGCCGAGAAGGCGAGGTGCCGCGAGGAGGCGGGGCATAATTTTCGCCGAGAAGGCCGGTATTGCCAACACTAACATTCGCGGCATAATTGTCGGCCGGTAGGCGGAAAATTTCATGGCGGCATAATCATCACTAAAAAGATGGTATTTCAGAACAGCGGGCATAATCATCACCGAGAAGGCGTGTAGTTCCAATCAATACGGTAAAGGGCATAATCATCGCCGAAAAGGCGGACATAATCATCAAAAGGCGGCATTATAATGCCGCCCGAATAAGCGGGCATAATCATCGCCGAAAAGGACATAATCGCGAAGATCAAGGTGGTATTGCATAATCAGGCCGGGCATAATCGTCGGTAAAAGGCAGAAAAGCCTTTCGAATAAGCGGGCATAAAGTGGGTATACCCGGTACCACGGCTTTTTTTGTAATTTGGCTTTATAATCGTCACGAAAAAGGTTTCTTTTGAATGAATTCAAAAATGATATGTAATCGTCTATGTTCCACCGACCTTCTTTCGTTTTTGATTGTCTTTTTGAGGTTGGTCAATCGTTGATCGCTTCTTATTTAAAAATGTTATGTGTCTTTGTTCCACCCTAACTTCTTTGGTTTTTTGATTGTCTTATTGAGGTGCAATCCCCCTTATTTTCTTGTTTTGTGATTATATGCAACCCCCTTTCTTGTTTTGTGATCGCACGAGGTGCGATCACTATTCTTACTTGGGTCGTCTTATTTAGCTGCGACCCCATACTCATCACTCTCTTTGTTGCGGGTATCTGTAAGTACTAGTCGTCTTATTTAGTTGCGACTGTGTACCCATCACTCGCTTTACTGTGGGTATCTAAGTACGAACTGTTTTGTCAGGTGAACATAAACTTCGGCTCATTCATCTTTGTTCGGGTTGTCCAGCTTAGGTGCGACCTCTCGTAGGCACGACCAATATGAATGAAAATAAACGAATAAATGAAAAGCCACTAGGATATAAATATAATAAACCTGGTGGGGTGGGCAAAAGGACTGCCCGTAGATTCTTTGAGTAGCTCGCGAGACTCCGGGTGCCCGAGCCATTTTCTTTCACCGAACACTATTGCTGGCTGCCCCCCCCCCCCTTTTTTTTTTAACTACTGGGCCAAAAAAATGGGCCCACAAACTAAACAACCAACAGCCAAAGCCCACACATTAATCATCCAACAGCCCAGGCCCATGAATTAATTATCCAACAGCCCAGGCCCATGAATTAATTAGTGTAGCCCTTAAGCCCCACTATTAATTAAAAATCGGGCCCAACAATCCATTTAATCAGCCCAAAGTCTGGGCCCCAGATTTTTAAATCGTGCAGTCTTCTTTGGCCCATCACTTTTTCAGGCCCAAATAACTTTAAAACTTACTCAAGCCCAAATAATTTTAAAAGCTAGCATTTTAATTTTAGTAACCCAACCAAAATCATGGCCCAATACTGATCCAAGGTCTAAATATCCCCTGAAGCCCAACATTAAGGATTATATCAGATGGGCTCACCTCCCAACGCAGATTAGAACAAACTGAATACCCCAAAGCGACACTGTGAAATCTAGTTTCGGTGCGGAACCACGACGGTGCTGGGGAGACGGTGACGTTGGTTCGGTGGTGGTGAGTGTGAGGCGGTGTTGGAGATTTGGGTGTGAGTGATGGTGAGGGTGATTTTCTGGGTCGGTGTGGAGCCACAACGGAGCTGGGATGAAGGTGACGCCTGCTTGGTGGGCGGCGCCGAGTCGAGGGCGCGGAGGCCGGATTTTAGCTGAGAAAGGAGATAGGCGGCGGCGGTCTGCGAGAAGCGTCGCAACCCGCGTCCCTGATTCATGGGCAACGAACGAGCAATCGGCGTTCTTTGGGTGTAAGGCGATTTTATTTTGCAAAAGCGGCCTCGTTTTTGGCGCTGCGTGATGGTGGAGGCTTTGTGGCTCGTCTTGATTTGAGGTGACGGGCGGTTGGTTCGGATGATTTTGGGGTGGTCGCCGCCCCATGGCACGGGCAGTCGAAGCCGGAGGGCGGCAGTCTTGGCGGCTCCACGGCCCTGTTCTTCATCTTCCCCCTCCCTCTTTTTCTTCTTCCGTATGTATCTGTGTATGTATTTTCTGGGTTTGTGTATTGAGGAATTTTTTTGGGTTTGTTGGTTGGATTTTTTGTTTGGGTTTTGTCCAAGATGACAGTGTTTGTTCTTGAGATTTTCTGGATTTTGGGATCCAAAAATTTGACATTGTTCTTGAAGAATTTTTCAATAACCCTCCTTCTAGCTCCAATTGTTGACGGTCAAATATTTTAAGATTCTGATGTGGCTTGTTGAATTTGACCACCAAACAAATAATTAATCGAACAAGAACACTGCGGGAAGAACCGTAGTTCTCCCCTGAAATGTGGGTGTAGGTATATAAGTGGAATGAGGGAAACATTCCAGAGTCTTTTTTACAATAAAAGGTGAGGTCCTTTATATAAAGAGGACCAGCACGACAAATCATAAAGCATGACAAATCAATAAGCACGACAAATCACTAAGCACGACAAATCACGTGGTCTCGGTGGGACCTCCTGACGTGTGATAATTTGTCCTGCTGACGTGTGATAAATCTGGTGATGCTGATGTGTGATAAATCTGGTGACAACAAGAGATGAGAACAACAACATTGTAAGAAACTAGGTAAAACTAGTTGCACAAGGTTATTCCCAAGAAGAAGGTGATGGTCCCGGTGCAAACGAGTCTTACACGTGTATGGGGGGGAATACACGTGTTCAGTGTTTTTTTTTTTAAACTTTTTCTTACTGAGATCAGCTTGGGTCAGATAATCCTGAAGATTAGGTTCTGAGAAGCACAGATCGCTCTGAGTCAAAGTCTCATCGAGACAATGATCCCGAAATGCTTTAAACCTCGATAATCCCAACCGAGTCCTAAGTGTCAGAGATCCCGAAGTTGCTTGGATCGATAAACTAACTTACTAAACCCCTCGTAAGAGTAAGTTCAGTTTGGTAACTATCTGTTCTAGCTACTCAGACGTGCGAAATGGTTGGCCCTTTAGTTTATACTCGTTTTAAGCTTTGCTGAAAACCTTCCCTTTATGAAATAGTGATTAGGCTGTGATTCAATTACATGCAACTTTAGTGGATTGATTCCAACTGAATATCAGTGAAAAGTATGCTTTCAAACTCAGTGATGCAACAGTTAAGTACAGATAAGGAAAGCAATAAACAACACAACAATTATAGTAGTTCAGAGACTCAAGCTCCTACGTCCACTCTCTCGATCCTCGAGAAATTTACTAATCACTTCGTAGTCTTATGCAACTTCTACCTTGATTCCAACCGAATTTACTTGCTTTCAAAATCAAGTCGTACAGCAGTTTTAAGAAAGCAATAAAGAACTCCAATTATAGTGGTTTACTTACTCAACCCGACTCTTGAGAAATTAACTATCAACCTCGAGCTTCACATTCTACCTGTCGTTTTACTTACTCAAACACAAACAAGCTTTTTACTTACCTTGAGCTTTTCGAGCTTACTAACTTTCCTCTAAACACAAACAAGCTTTGACTACTCCTTACTAACTTCTCCTCTAGAGTTTTCTAACTCTTTTACAACTCTTCTCACCAACAAACACACTCCAACTACCTTCTCAAGGGTTTGGGGTTTCTCGGTTGGTTTCAACTAGGATGAGATATCCTTTACAATGAAGCACGATTGCAAAGGGTTAGGATATCTCGACTAAGCTTTGATAATTCTTATCAAGCTAGGCTTAGTATAGTGAGCTCTCTTCAATATAGAAGCACTTGGGAAATTCTAAGTTTTTCGAGTGCTTTAACTTTTGCAAGAATAAGTTTGAGCTCTTGAGTTGCGTATAAATTTCCCGTAACCTTACAATGTAGAGGTCACCAAGATTTATAGGCATACACCAAGGTCACTTTTGAAAACTATCCGTTGGAGAGATAGCCGTGAGTTTTCTCTTATGGTGTGTGAGAAACGGATATATTTAGGGTTTGAAACTCCCTAACACGTTTTAGGCAATAGCCTTTCATGTAGCCGGTCTTCACTTTTTGTAATCTGGAACTTTTGTACATCTGACATTTTTTTTTTCAATGACCCTTTGTCCTTTGTCGATTGTCGGTATGGTGCGATGTTGTCTTCCTCTTTTGACTCTTGTCTCCGATTAAAGGTAGACACCTTCAACGGCTCTTTTGGTTACAAACTCGAGTTGATATAACCTTAACAACACTTCTTGACTTAGTTCCTTTTATGCGCATTTGAATGTCTTAGCAAATATCTATTTTCTAAGGAATCGCGATCTTCTCGATGTGCATCCTTGAGATAGATATATTGATTACCTCGGAACATTGGTTTATCTTGAACATTGATTACATTCTTGAGTCTTGATAATTCTTGTGCCTTGATATTCTTGATCTTCAATCCTCGATCTTGATCTTTCTTGCTTCTTGAGAGTCTTACGAGTCTTGAGGTCTTCGAGTCTTGAGGTCTTCGAGTCTTGAGTCTTGAGACATCTTGGTGATACTATCTGAATCATCATCTTTGAGCCTTGATTTCCTCGATATCATCTTGAGTCTTGATATCTCAGTTTCACCGAGTCTTGAAACCTTCGGTTTCATCTTTGAAACTTCCGGTTTCTTCGAAACATCTTGAGTTCTTGAGTCTTGAAACCTATCTGAACTATATCTGGCGACTATACATTTTGCGCGATAACATCCCGAATACTCTAAAAACCGAATCTCGACTCAACTATCAAGATCATTCTGAACATGTCATACTCAGGGGTTTTGGGATCTAATCAAAATCATATATCTTTATTAAATTCATCTCCCAACAATTTCCCCCTTTTTGATGATGCCAAAACCTATCTTGTTACAAACATATAACCTATACTCATGTTTCAGTTTATCCTATTACAAGATTGGTTGTCTCCCAACACTTTCCTAAATCAGAGAAACTCCCAACAATTTCAGAGAGTCTCCCAACAATTTAAATCATTCAACAATTTCTTCAGTAATGAATCTTCTTAAATAGTTCATCACCAAATACTTAAACAATTTCCCCCTTAACAACATACAGTCAGTTCAGAGACATTCATTCAGCATATCAAAATAAAAGACATGTAAATAAGATAATGAGATATTATCTTGTGAGCATAAATGATAAATCTTCATTGATGATGAGTATACCATTACAGATTACAATGAAATTTATCAACAAAATCAAAAATACAAAAAATTTAAAGATTACAGAATCTTCTGAGTCTTCAGTCTTCTGATTTGGCTCTTCAGTCTTCTGCTCTTCAGTTTGCTTCATTCTCAACTTCATCAGCGGGCACCTCCAGGTCGAACATTCCGAAAAATCTCTTCTTCAGCTCATTTCTCTCCTTAATAATATCCGGACTGTTTCCTGTTAAACCCAACTGACCAGCATACTGAGCAATTTCTTGAGTAATGGCCTTCTCATTTACCAAGTCATTACCAAGTCTCGGAGGAGGATAGGAATATGGACTAGGGGTTACTATCTGTACCTCTCCTTCATCCGCAAGGTTAATCTAGCTCTGTAGATACTTTGGATAGAAGGTTAGGAGATATTCAATGAATGCTTCATTCTGATATGAGCTTTCCCCTCTCCATTCCCTGAGAACATCATAATTGAACTAGAAGGTTCTCTTGACCTCTTCCCACATATCGTTGAGTTTGATAGGCATCCATTTGTCAACGTGGGTCCACTTCAGTGCTTTTGATGTCTCTTTCCTCTTGCTCACAAACTTCCTGAATTCACTCCTTCGCTTCGCTCTTCGCCTATCTTCTTTCGATCCTGAGACGCTCCGAGACCGAAGCGAAGAACTTTCTTAGCTTGTTCTATTTGGAGTGTCTTCAGAGCATCTCTCGTGTTGAAGACTTTCTTCTGAGGTTGAGACTCAAATTCTTCCGTTTCTTCATCATCCAGAATCAGCTTTCTCTGGATTGGCTTAGAAGCCTTTGCACGCTTGCTTTCAGGTTGAACAATGCCCAAGGCTTTCCTCTTTATAGGCAAATCAGCAGCAGCTTGGCTTGTTCCAACCTTTGCTCTAGCACTCAGTTTCTCTCTTGCAACATCAAGCATGGTTTGCTCAGAAACTCGAGTGTAGATAGGCTTCTCCACCTGAGCGAACTTCAACTTCTCAGTAGCTTTGACTTCTCTTAAGGCTTTGGCTAGGTTATACATTTCAGCATCTTTCTGAGCCTTCTTCTCCAAAGTACGTGCCATGAACTTCCTGAGGTCTTCACCTTCCTTTTTCCCTTGCTTGGCACCGTAATTTGGAAGAAGTCCGAGAGTGTTGTGTCCATGTGATAACGCTTTTGCTTTTTTCACACAAACAAACCTCTCCTCGCTATCTCGATCTTGCTCATCTTCCAAATTTCTCCCGATGTGGTTCTTAGCCACAGAAAATTCTTCAAACATATGGGATAACTGGCCAGAGAGTGCTTCCTTGAACATCTCTGTCATCTTGGTCATGAGCACTGAGCTCATTTTCTCAACAGCAGATTTAATCATCACTTCATTCCTCTCTCGCCAATTTCACCTCTAGAAATGCAATTGACTCCTAGTGCTTCATTTCATTTCATCATTCGAGCTCGGCTTTGACTCCTCCACTTTTCATTCAAATTATCTTCCATGGAGGTCATCTGTGAGGTCGAGTGTTTTGGATTAGCACCACCTTTCGAAGAGTGACTAAGACTTTCCATCTTTTGAGCTTGATTGGCCAATGTTTCTTCCATCCGAGCAATCTTGATCATCATTGGCTCAACCTTCTCAAGTTTCTCCATCAAGGAGTGAGATCAATCTCGGGAACCTTCGCACCTTCTCTGTCTTTGTTTGATCATCCCGAGCTCCAGCCTCCAACTCGAGCCCCTCCATCGAGCCTCTATTTATCGACAATTGAAATTAAAGATAGAACTTTCAATAACTTTGGCATAATTGTTAATAGTGCCAAAAGGTGCTGAAGTCGTGCTAACCGATCGAGGTTGACCAATTTCGGGTTGATCGACAAATAAGTCTCCTTTTCCATCTAAGACCGATCCTCAAGATCTCCTGTTGGTCCCCATCTCCATCTTGAGATTTGTCTTCATTTTCTAGGGGCAACAACTTCATGTAGCTTTTCTCTCATTAACTTCCTCTGAACCAGCTCATCAAAATCGGAGTTTTTCATCCCGAGCTTTGTCCTTCCCCACGAGAAGTCGGGTCGAAAGGTTGTTTCCTCATTCCACCAGGTCTTCCTCCGAAAGCGGCAATATCAAGCATCTCGGGAAGAGTTTGATTGAGGATGAACACAGTTATCCTTAATCAAGAAAACATTTTGCGGATCGGGGTATAAAATTTGAGCTCGGGTAGCGGTCAGAATGAACCGTTCCCCTTGATCCTCCTCGCCTTCTTGACCTCGCCCTTCTTCCATCTCGGGCTCTCGGGTTCGGGTTGAAGCCTGGCGAGGGATCAAGTAGTAGATCACTCAGGAGCTCATCAAGAATATTCTGCTCCTGAGTCTCAGCAGCCTCTGAAGGTTGTGCAGTCAGGTCCTCAGTTTGCATCTGAGTGGGTTACGAGGCTGGTGGCGTATCCTCAGATTGACTCTGAGTTGGCTCTTCTGCTATCTGAGCCGGCACTTCTTTGGTAGGAATCTCTGAGGCCTTCCTTTGAAAATTTCCTGAGAAATTTTGTCTGAACTTAGAGATGTCTCAAGCACCTCAGAGAAGACCTGCTCCTTAGTCTATTCTTGTGCCTTTGAGATAACCTGGAGCCAAAACTTGCAATGGCGAACTCGAGCGGTTTGGCCCTCAGGTTGAATCTCCTCAGAATCACTGCCATCTTCATCGGTGAGAACCACCAATCTTCTGCGCTTTGGGGCAAGGTTCTTCTGCTTCATTATTTTTGCACCCTGCTCCATCTTTGCTTCCAACAAAACCTTCCCCCTGGTTTGTTGAGTCTCTTCAGCAGCAGCAGCTTTAGGTGATTCTGCTTTCTTTTCTCTCTTCCCCCTGATGGCCTGCTTCTTTGCAACAATGGGCTTAAAGAGAATTTTGGATTTAGGGAATGGGGTAGAATTGGCGAAGATATCCTCCTCCTCTCTGTACATCTCCAAAATATAAGCAATTTTGGTGGCATGGTGGATCTTGCCTTTTATTGAGATCGCCCCGTCAACCTTCTTCAAAACTTTGGTTCCGCTTTCACTCACCGTCTGAATCAAAAATTTCAGCCCGGTTGAAGTCGGTGGTGGGTGAGGCCTCGATTACCGCCATCAATCTGAGCTTGAGTCTTGATCTGCTCAAAAACTCCCCCAAAGACTCATGATGTTCTTGCTCACAATATCCATCAAAACTTCGATATTGTGGCTTCAAGTGTCTTTTTATATAATGTCGCCTCAAATTTAACAGATTCTCAAAGAATCCTATCTAAGTACTCTGCTCTCTGCGACGACATATACATCGCAGGATCCTCTCCTCTATCACAGAGCTCAAAAACATCATTCCGATTTTTTGGAACTATATATAAATCCCTCTCAAAATCGATGTATTTGGACGACTGCTCTAAATGTGATACGGTAATCTTAGAATGCATACAGTCCTCTTCATCTATCTTCATGGTATATATGAATTCGATTACCTCTTTAAAAACTCACAGTGCAGTTAAACTGCGACTAGATGGGTGAGTTTAGCCAGTCGAATCATGTGTAGAGCCTCCTCTTCTGGCTTTGTGTTGGTTGTGCTCTCGAGTGAGACAACGAACTCGTACCATGGCTTGTTGGTTTTGGCTAATCTCTCGAACAAGGTTGGGGCCATTTTAGAGATTGATTGAAGAAATGAAGCTTTAGGGTTTGGGAATTTCTGGGAAAAAGGGAATTTATTTGCAGAGGATTTGGGAACGAAGGGTTTGATAAAATTTTGGCTTGAATGGCTTATTGGGGTATATATAGCTTCGAAATCGTGGGGAATCGCATTGGTTAGGTGAAAAGCAACGGTTGTGATTAATCTTCGATTAATCGGGTATACAAACCGACGATCTCCGAAAAGTAAGCCGCCAAAACATCCTCATTCGTCATTAATGTAGCAGAGCATTATATTACTGTTGACCTTCTTCGGAATTTAAAACGATCCCGCCCAAAAACATTCCTCAGGTGTTTTGTATTTATTACGAATGATTACTGAGTTTTACTTGAGCAATAAATGAGTCGCATGAGTCATTACTTCTTCAGACTAATTTCTCTCTATCAGTCTTCTTGAAAATCTTGACCTTGATAAAATGTTAGTATAATATCGAAATCTTGAATGGGTTCAAGATGCTCTCGAAATTTGACCTTCATGCATCTGAGTTTCACGAGACTCGATTCGATTTTTCCATTTTATCCCGAGCTTCTCGAGAATTCGAGAAAACTTCATGCATCTGAAAATCTTCAATTTTTCAGATTTTACTCTATACACCTGGTTCTAACATCCCTAACTCAATCGAAAGTTCCCGAAATCTTGATTCACCAAAAGGTTTAGTCAAGATATCGACTCTCTATTATCGATGAATTTTCTCCATCCTTATGTCCTTCTTTTTTTTCGACATGATCTCTCTCGATATCCACATGCTTGCATCCGGGTGTAATAATCGGGATTTTGTGAAATAGCAATGGCACTATTATTGTCACAAAAATATTGGTACTTCATTGGCTACAACTTTATAATCCCTTAATTGTTGTCCGAGCCAAAGAATCTCGAAAGCACAAAGACTTCCCTCGAACCATGTATTCAAATTTCGATAGTACTTGTTGCTCTGAGGTCTGCTTTCTTCAAAACCAAGATATCACTTACTTCCTAGAAATTGACAAGTTCTGAAGTGGACTTCACACAATTCTGCAACCTCCATAATCGACATCCGAGTAACCAGTTAATTCAAGGTTATCATCACCGGATACCATAATCCTCTATTCATCGTGGCCTTTAAGATACTTCAAGATCTTTTTGGCGACCTCCATGTGACTAACTAGCCTTAGGATTAGCTTGGTATCTTGCACATATCCCAACCGCAAATGTTATATCCGCCTACTTGTCGTAAGATAGAGCAATGATCCAATGATTCCTCTATAATAAGTATGGCTTACTGATTTGCCTTCAGAATCAGGATCCATCTTGTAGTTAGTATTCATGGGAATCCTAACTGCATTGGAATTATGTACACCATATTTAGCAATCAGATCTCTGGTGTATTTTGCCTGGTTGATGAATATTCCTTCCTTTGATTGTTTCACTTGAAGACCTAGAAAGAAATTCATCTCTCCCATCATTGACATCTCAAACTTGCCTTTCATCGGTGTTGAAAACTTTTCACACAAACCGATGGTTTGAGATCCAAAAATGATGTCATCAACATATATCTCAACTAGTAAGATATCTTCCCCATCCTCTATCCTGAACAGAGTTCTATCAACAGTTCCTTTGATAAAACCATGGTCAGTAAGAAACTGAGAAAGAGTATCATACCATGCTCTGGGTGCTTGTTTGAGACCATACAAAGCTTTTCTGAGCTTGTAAACTTGGTCATTTTGTTTGAAACCAGGAGGTTGTTCCACATAAACCTCTTCTTTTCAAAGACACCATTCATTCAAATGCACTTTTCACATCCATTTGATAGACTGTGAACTTCATGTGGTGCAAGATATGCAAGAAACAATCGATGGCTTCTAGTCTTGCAACCGGTCTGCAAGGTTTCATCATAATCCAAGCCTTCTTCTTGGGAATAACCTTGTCTAACTAGCCTTGCCTTGTTTCTTACAATGTTGTTGTTTTCATCTCTTTTATTCTTGAAAACCCACTTGGTTCCAATGACATTGTGCCTTTTCGGTCTATCTACTAGCTCCCATACTTCATTCCTTGAGAATTGATTCACTTTCATCTTGCATAGCAAGAATCCAATGAGAATCTTGTAGAGCTTCACCAATCTCAAAGGTTCTTTCTCCGATAGGAAGCGGCCAGAATAGTGCACTTTCACCATGGAACCTTCTTGTTTTAACACCTTCAGTTAGATCACCCACAATCTAACTTGTAGGATGACTATCTAACCATTTCCTTCTTGATGTTCCCCCTTCAATAATATCCTCAACATTTGAAATGTTAGGTTCGATTAAATAGTAAACTTCGAGGAACAACAGAGAAAAGGAAAAGGAATCATCTTCCTCGGGGAAATTCTATTCAACACATTGTCGAGACATTTGTTCCCCTTTGGTTGATAGATTCATAATTTGCCTCAGTTGTGACCACATCTTCATTGGCATCACATACGTGAGTCTGAACTTGTGTTTGTTCAGATTGGTCACCTTTGGAGTGTTGGTTCCTGAGTCTCACCATCCTGAGTTCCATCCTGAACTTCTTTATCTGAGTCTGAGTCACTCCAATCATAGATAGTGACTGACTTCTTCTTTTCAGGTTCAGTGGATGATTTATCTTTCTATTTCAGGCTTAATCTGGTGATCCTCTTAGTCAGTTCATCTACATCATGTTCCTATTTCTTCTGAACACAAACAGATTCATCAAAAACAACATGAGGTGTTTCCTCCACAATAAGAGTCCTACAGTTGTAAACTCTGAAAGCTTTACTGACTTCAGAATATCCTAAGAATATTCCTTCATCATCTTTACTATCAAATGTTTTCAACTGATCTTTACCATTATTGTGTATGAAACACTTGCAACCAAACACACGAAAGAAAGAAACAAGAGGCTTCCTTTCATTCCAAAGCTCATAGGGTGTTTTGCCTTGATTCTTGGTCAGCATGGATCTGTTCTGAGAGTAGCATGCAGTGTTGACAGCTTTAGCCCAAAATCTTTTAGGAATATCAGCTTCAGCTATCATTGTCCTTGCAGCTTCTTTCAGAGTCCTGTTCCTTCTTTCAGCAACACCATTTTGTTGAGGGGTCCTTGCAGCTGATGTTTCATGTGAAATTCCATTTGCTGCACAATAATCAGATATGATATGATTTATAAATTCAGTTCCTTTGTCAGATCTAATTTTGACCACACTCAGATTTTTCTCAATACTGAGCCTTTTCAGTAACTCTGACAGCTTTATCTGAGTCTCTTTCTTACTGAGTAAGAATATGACCCAAGTATATCTTGAGTAGTCATCAACTACTACCAATGTGTATTTCCTGCCATTAGTGCTTACAGGTGTTATAGGACCAAAAATATCCATATGCAGTAACTGAAGTATTCTTTCAGTAGAAACATCAACTTTGCTTCTAAATGATGCTTTTATTTGTTTTCCTTTCTGGCATGCATCACAAATATGTTCCTTACTGAACACTTCATTAGGCAACCCTCTCACAAGAGCTAATCTTGCAAGCTTGTTCAGGGTTTTGAAATTTAGGTGATTCATTCTTTTATGCCATAACCAACTGGTATATGTGGAATTTTAGCAACTAAACATGTATCTTTAGGAGTTGAACTCCAATCAGCAAGATACACATTCCCTTTTCTTGTACCAGTCAGTAATACTTTCTGTGATGTATCATCTTTCACAAAACATAAGTTCTTAGAGAACTCAACATTAAAACCCTTATCACAGAATTGGCTAATTGAAAGCAAGTTATGCTTCAATCCAGATACATATGAAACACCATGGATATGAACTGAGTCGATTTCCAAAGTTCCATATCCTTCAGTCTGTCCCTTGGAGTTATCTCCAAAAGTGATCTGTGGGCATCTTTGTTCAACATAGTCACTGAGTATCTTCTTGTATCCTGTCATATGTCTTGAACATCCACTGTCAAGATACCATATATCAGGAGCTTTTTCATCTCTGCTCATCAGTGCCATGTGATCTTTAGTCAGATTCGATTGCCCTTGTTTTCCTCCTAAAAATAGATCAATTCTTAGGTACCCAATTTGTGTAGGGTCCTACAAGGTTAGATGTACCTTTCGGAATCCAAATCTGCCTGACAACTCTAATCACTTTAGAGTGGCTAATTTTTCTTCCATAAACATCAACATACATATCTACTACTCTGGGTGCCTTAGCAGTTTTCTGTGTATGTGTTCTCGCTTTAGCATGAACATGGGCTTTTGAATTCTTCTTTGGTTCAGGCCTTTTGTTCATTTGCTTTGGCTTTTGTGCAGCCGGTCTAAATCTTTGATGACTCGGTTTGAGATAACCTTTACCCTTAGGCAAGTGGGGTCGGGTTGTGCATCTTTGAAATCTGGGTCTTTCAAAGATACCGAGGACTTGGTCTCTTCATTGAGAATGTCTCTTTTGAGTGTTTCTCATCCGAGGATTCCTCCGATGGTTCAGTGTGGAGCCTTTCGGTTTGCATTCTTAGCCCGAGGCTTTGAAGAACTTGCCTGAAACTTTCCAACTAAGTGCTCAGGTTTTCTAGCCTTCTCCTGAGGTTTGGGCTTTCTAACCTGATCATTCAGTTTTACTGAGACCATAGGTCCTTTACCCTTGTCTAACACCTTGGGCATTTCTTCAGATTTGAAGTGTAGGTGCCATTTGGTTTTACAAAGATTGTCTTCTTACTACTTGATCAAAGATTCGATGACCTTGTGAGGTTCCCCTGGAATGTATCCCAATCCAGATTTTATAGTGACAGATCTCTGGTAACTCAAATTTCATCTATTACATTAGATGCATTATTCAATAGAGTTAACTTCTTCGTGCACTATCCTCACAGCTCTATAGAGTTTCATGCTTCTCGAGAGGTCATTGAACTTAGTCCCGATTAAATTGAATCTCTTCAAAGGATTTCTCTAGCTTTTCGATTAGGGTCATTATCGACTTCTCTTTCTCTCGAGGGTTGTACTTTTCGAACATCCATTCATCAAGAGCTCCCATTAATTGAGAAGTGATTTCAAGTATTCTAGAGTCTTTCCATTTTAGATTTTTTTTCTTTCCTTATTCGCTCTTAAGTTCTATTTAGCAATCCTTGCAAAACAACATAGTCCTTCATGATTCTCAAAAGAATCCATCGGTCAAAATGATTGTTTTTTTGAAAACTCTTGTGCTAGTGTAGGAGCAACAACAAGAAAAGAAGAGTTTACCTCCTCAATGGCCATCGACAAATGTCATCACTTTCACTCGAGAATATCTCATCCAAGAGCTAGATCCCTCCTCGAGTGTTCTTCTTCTCGCAACCATGGCCTTTTTGCTAGAGAACTTCTTGTCTCTTTTTAGCTTGCCTTTCTCTTCTCTCCTTAGCACTCAAATCGACAATCATACTGGAAGTGACCTTTCTTCTAGCAATTATAACATCTGTTGGTATCATCATCCTGATCACTTTCTTCCTTGGACTTGGAGTCCTTCTTTTTGGATGAAGATCCTTCAACTTTCGGGTCCTTCTTCTTCTTAGTTGATCGTCCTCGGGTTTCTTCTCGGTAAAATTCTTCTGTAATAGCTTTTGTATTTTCCAAATCTACTATTAAGTCTCATTAAACCTTCTTGCCATCGCTCTTTAAGTTTTCCTCAAGCTCATCCCGATTTTTTGCATGGGGTTCTCGACTCTCTAGTTTTGTTTTTTATCTTTGGCTTTTAAAGCCACATTCTTACTAGATGATGAATCATCTTTTTTGTCAAAATTTCTTATCAATTACAAATTCATAGGCCTTCAAATTTCGAGAAGACTTGTTGGTATGGCATTGAATTAATGTTCTTGGTGTTTTCAATCACCACTGCATGAATATCCCATTTTTTAGAAAGACCTCTAAGAATTTTCAATGCAACTTCTCTTTGTGGATATTTCTTTCCAAGTGCATTTAGATCATTCATGATGCTAGTGAATCTGACTTCCAATTTGTCTAGTGATTCACCATCATCCATTTCAAAACTATCAAACTTTCCAATTGCCACGAAAGTTTGTTTTCTTTTTTATATGATCTCGTGCCTTGGCACATTAAAAAGAGTGTATCCCAAATCTCTTTAGCAAAGATTACAAAGAGAGATCATTCCCATCACACCATCATCAATTGTCTTTGTATAGTGTGTCTTTTGCAATGTAGTCTAGATTGACTAACTTTCTCTCCTCAGAGTCGGGACTTAGTTCAATTCTCTCATCTTATGTTCCTCCGATTCACCACAAGAAATGAATGGTCCTTGAGAGACCACTCTCCACATACGCTCATGTTTGGAATACGATTATTAACTGCATTCTCGGTCTCCATAGATCATAGTTCTCCAGTTAAAAGTT
The DNA here is from genome assembly GCA_037126765.1 of Stenogyne calaminthoides. Classification (NCBI taxonomy): domain Eukaryota; kingdom Viridiplantae; phylum Streptophyta; class Magnoliopsida; order Lamiales; family Lamiaceae; genus Stenogyne; species Stenogyne calaminthoides. Next base: position 39,705,057 of record JBBCBC010000007.1, on the reverse strand, counting down.
TCAACGGCTCTTTTTGGTTACAAACTCGAGTTGATATAACTTTAACAACAAAGTTCCTTTTTATGCGAATGTCTTGGCAAATATCTATTTTCTAAAATGGATGCCTATCCTTCGATTCAATATTGATGCATTCAGGAATCTTTTGGGCATAAAGAGAACCTTCAGGATCTTCAATCTTGGTCTTGATGAAGTTTACGAGTCTTGGGAATGGAGGGAATCTTGAGGTCTTCGAAGTCTTGAGTCTTCGAGACATCTTGGTGAATGAAGCCTCATCATCTTGAGCCTTGATTCCAAGATTATCATCTTAACTTTCTATCTCGAGTTTCTGCGAAGTCTTGAGAACCTTGTTTCATCTAAACTTCAGTTTCTTGAAACATCTTGAGTTCTTGAGTCTTGAACCTATCTGAACTATATCTGTTGACTATACATTTTGCGATAACATCCCGAATACTCTAAAACCTGAATCTCGACTTAACTATCAAGATCATTCTCAACATGTCATACTCGGGGTTTTGGGATCTAATCAAAATCATACATCTTTATTAAATTCATCTCCCAAATGAAATTATGATGAAACCTTTGCTGTTGCAAGATTAGAAGCCATCGATTGCTTATGCATATCTTTCCACATGAAATTCACCGGATATCGATGGATGTGAAAAAGTGCATTTCATTGGTGTGCTTAAGAAAGAGGTTTATGTGGAACAACCTCCTGGTTTCGATGTTGACCAAGTTTACCTCGGAAAGCCTTGTATGGTCTTAAGCAAAGCACCCAGAAAGCATGGTATGATACCCTTTCTCGAAGGACCATGGTTTTATCGAAGGAATTGTTGATAGGACTTTGTTCAGGATAGAAGATGGGGAAGATATCTTACTTGTTCAGATTTATGTAGATGACATCATATTTAGATCTCCAAATCATCGGTTTGTGAAAAGTTTTCTGTCGATGAAAGGAAAGTTTGAGATGTCAATGATGGGGAGATGAATTTCTTTCTTGGACTTCGTTCAAACTAAGGAAGGAATTTTTATCAACCAAGCAAAAGTACACCGAGAGATCCGAACAAAACATGGTGTATCTTAAATTGCCATGAATACTAACTACAAGATGGATCCCGATCCTGATCTCATTAAATCACAATGATTATAGAGGGATCATTGGATCATTGCTATATCTCACAATATAGGCCCGATATAACATTTGCTATTGGGATATGTGAGATACCAAGTAATCCTAAGGCTAGTCACATGGAGGCCGCCAAATAGATTCATATCTTAAGGGCACTTTGTGAATAGAGGATTATGGTATCCAAATAACCTTGAATTAACCGGTTATTCGGATCTTGGAGGATGTAGAATTGACAGAAGTCCACCACATGAACTTGTCAATTTCTTGGAAGTAAGGTGATATCATGGTTTTCAAAGAAATGACCTCAAAGAGTAACCAAGATTAAAGGTTTTGAATACATGGTCGCGAGGAAAATTTCAAATTCTTTTCGCTCGATAACAATTGAGGGATTATAAGATTATAGCCAATAAACCTATCTTTTGTGATAATAATAGTTTTTGCTATTACACAAAAATCAAAACACCGGATGTAAGCATGTGGATATCGTTCACTTCATCGATAGATCATGTTGAGAAGAAAAGACATCGGGATGGAGAAAATTCATCTTATAAGCAGAGTTCATATCTTGACTAAACCTTTGGGTTGAATCAAGATTTCGGGAACTATCGATTGAATTAGGGATGTTGGATCCGTGTATAGAGCAAATCTAAAAAATTGAAGGTTTTCAGATGCATGAAGTTTTCTCAGGATTCTACTGAGAAACTCAGGATAAAATTGGAAGTACTGAAATATGAGTCTTGGGAAACTTCGGATATATTCAAGATCAAGATTTTCGATATTATCTTGATCGACAAGATTTTTTCGATATCATCTTGCTCAAGATTACTCGAGATATAATGACATTTTATCAAGGTCAAAACTCAATAAGGCTGATAGAGAGAAATTAGTCTGAAGAAGTAATGACTCATGCAACTCATTTATTGTCTAACTGAATCTCAGTAATCATTGGCAATTAATAACAAAACACCTGAAGGGGAATATTTGGGCGGGACTTTTGAAATACCCGAAGGTAGTCAATGGTCTGCAGGAACAGTAATTAATTGCACTGTTCATTAATCACCAATAAGGTTAAATTGGCGGCGTAATATTCGTGAAATCGTCCTTTCATATACCCGATTAGTCGGTGTTTAATCTCAACAGTTGATTTATTCAATCTATACGATTTCCCACGAATCACTCCTTTATATTCATTGAGAATTCTTTCAAAGCCCCATTTCATAACCTTCGTCTTCAACACACTCTACAACTAAAAACCTCTTATTCACACAGAAATCCTTCATCGTTCTCAAAACCCTTCACCCAAAAATCCTTCAAAATGATGTTCTCGGTTTATGATAAACTTGCTATTTCTAACAAGCCATGGTACGAGTACGTTGTTTCGCTCGAGATCTCGTCAAATGGAACCCATGACGAAGAAGCATTGCACATGATACGGGTAGCGAAGCTCACAAACCTGGTTGCGAATCTGTTGGGGAATGAGTTGCACAGATCTATTCGGGGTGAATATTTAAATACAAATTTAATTCTTTAATTATTACTAGCATGAATTAATCCTATATTAATTCAAATAATAATTACAACAACATATCGTGCATATAAAAAGCCACGTAAAACCTACGCATGCGGAATCTACGGGTTTACGTGAACGTACCTCTCAGGATGGCAGTGACTTCGGTCGAACGGACTAACCAAAAGGACTTCCCAAGTATTCCCTTAGCCCTTGCTCAACTATCCGGTGGAAGGACACTTGTCGAACAATTAACAAAAGGAAAAAATAAACTTTGTTGCACCACTTTTGTGGATTTGCTAATATTTCCAGCACATGGAATTGTACTTGGGAATGAACTAATCATCCCCTATTTATAGGAGAGGAGGGGTCGAAAATTATACTAGAATATCAATGTGGGAAAAGACTTTTCTTGGTCACCAAGAAATCTTGAATATATCTCTATATTCTTTTTCCCATAATTAAAATATTCCACAAAAATCCCACCTCCTCTAATATTATGGAATTTTCGAAAATAATGCCTTGCAAGATTCCAAGATTTGGATCTTCTTGAATTTATGAGATATTCTTGTATTTCAAGAAATACATATCTTCCATAATATCTTTTCAAGAAAATCAAGAAAATCTTTCTTGCCCATTATCTTCAAATTTTCGAAATTTCTATATAGATAACCAAGTGGGAGATTTCTTGAATTTAATGAGATAATCTTGTATTCCAAGAATACATATCTTCATTCCATAACAAAATTCAAAGAAAATATTTCTCCCTCTTTTATCCATAAATTTTGAAATTTTAGGGAAAAATTAAGCAACAATATTTATTTTATTTTAATCACCTTTTTCAAGATTGGACTATTTGTTGGGCTACTCAGGGGGGCTTTAGGAGAATTAAGATTGGACCTTCTAATGGATCTTGAATATCTAATATTGAGCCACAATATAATTCAAGCCTATAAATATTAATTAATCCCACTACATAATTAATATTGCATCATCCATCTTAACCCATATTACAAATATGGCTCCCATCATTATTTCCCCGTGTTTAAGATTATCTAGCCCATTAATTAATTCAAGCCACCAAATAGCTTTCCGTTAATTAATATCTTTTGTCCTTGGTCGAGAACGGTTCAACATTATTATCCATACCTAAACTAATTCCACTTGCAAGATTTGGTATGATAAAACTTATGAACCTCCCAAGGGGGTCAATCACAAGCGTACTTTGATAAGATTCTTCGTATTAAATCTTAGCAATCACATGTGACCAATAATATTGCCCAAGATAAAAAGTATTGAATCTCTCCGATTAATTGTACCATGATAAGTCAAAGCAATAGTTACCAATTCCACATGATCCTATTTAAACCACGAAGGTTAAGAAACAATGAACCCCAAAATTCTTCCTTGTTCGTTCGGAAGAATATATCCTCCTGAGGGTCCTATTCAACAAGATTGTTGCACTAGTGTAATCTCTTGGTCAAGAAAACCAATCTGAGCCTTACACCTCAACCTTTCGCGATGGTTGTTCATTTCCATCTAGGTCGTGAATGGCGTACTTTTTAGTTACAAGGAAATTTAATCTTCTATCCGTATCACTAAATTAACTACAAGTAAACACATACGAATTATGGAATAGTTATGCAGTAAATATATGTAACATTCAATCATATTTAAAGCATCAGTGATAAACAATTTATTTCAGTAAATAAGTCTGAAAATTCAGTTTTGATTATACAAAGTAAAAAAGCATACTTTTCAGTATAATCCCAACAGAATCAACCAGAAGCGGAATATTCAAAGGAGGTAATTGAATTTATCTCTAATTTGAAAATAGATGAGGAGGACTGTATTGAGTCGCAAATTACAGTTTCTCATTTGGAGCATAGCTCAAAATATGTCGATTTTGTGAGGGAGTTGTATATAGTTCCTAAGAATCTTAATGATGTATATGAGTTGAGCAGTGTAGGAGAAGACCCTACGATGTATATGATGGGTAGGGAACAGGAATATCTTGATAGGATTACAGAGCATCCTGTTAAGTTTGAGGCTACTCTTAATAAAAGGCATTTGAAGCCTAAATATAGAGTTTTGCTGGATATAGTGAGTAAATGTATCATGAGTCGACCTGACAGTTTTGAACAAATCAGTACACCAAAGTTGAGGTTAATGGCGGCTATTGAAGACTCACCCACTACTGATTTCAACTGGTTAAGTTATTTAATTAGAGTGGTGAGTGACCAAGCGAAGCAAGTCAAGAAGGAGAATGGATCGGTTGTCATTAAAGGCAAAATCCTTCATGTAACCAAGATAGCCTTCATCTTGGAGATGTGCAGGGAAGAAGAAGACATCTTCGCCAACTCCTCACCCTTTCCAAAGTCTAAGATTCTTTTCAAGCCAACTATATCAAGGAAGACTTTGAAGGGAAAGAAAGAGAAGAAAGTGGAAATTGCTGTAGAAGGAGCTGCTGAACAAGCCCATCAAGCCAGGGGGAAGGCTTTGATGGAGGTGAAGAGAGAAAAGGGGGAAGCCCTGAAGAAGAAAACTCTGGCTCCTAAGCGCAGAAAAGTTCACATTTCTACTGAGGAGGAGGTCGATGAACTCAAGAAGTCCAACTCCGAGGGCAACAAGATCAAATCTCCATTGCAAGTACCGGCTCAGCCGTGACTCTGATTGGAAAAAGCAAACTGAGGAACAAGTGTTCTCTGAGGTTCTTGAAACGTCTCTGAGCTCAGATAAATTTTCTCAGGAGATATTCAAGGACCTCGTGTTTCTTTGACTCGAGCAGGCGAGTCTGAATCTTGACATGCTCCTGAGTGAACCTTTCTTTGATCCTTCAAAAAATTCATCAACTCAACCCGGTCAAGCCCATCCTCAAAGAAGGGGGAAACAATTCATTTTGGAAAGAAAAGCTTTAAAAATCTTCTTTAGGCCGAGGACCACACGATATTCCCCCAGATGCTCAACATTGCATCATTCAGAGGAGAGGACTGGTGGAATGAAGAGACCAACAATCCGGGTTAAAACCAAGCATGAAATCTACGAGTTCTTTTTAGATACTTCAAAATGTTTTTAAAAGATCAAGATCAATAAGGGGACCAATGTTTGAAGCAATCTCAAATGGAGGAAAGATCTTTGGACAACTGATATCTCACATCCTCGACCGGGTTAGTACTTTGATATCTTGCCACCATGCCCTGTGGAGATCGAGGCTTAAAGCGAGAACCATTTAGGAGAAACAACAAGTTATGTATGCTCCAGAGATTGACTACATAAGGACAAGCCGAGAAGGTGGTGCCAATTGGAGAAAGTTGCCCATATTGAAGAAACATTGCCAACCAATCCCATGGAGAACATTCTATCTCCTTAATGCAATTGTGTCTCCGGGACAAAATCCGCCATAGAAGGGAAGGTAGATGGAGTCCAAGCCCAATCCGAATGCAGAGATGAAGCAAATGTATCCTTCATATCTTGAAGTCAAGCAGAAGAATGATCAAATGATAAAGACTACTTTTGAGGAAATGGGCTCCCACTATGACCAAGATGATGACATCTTGAGATGTATTCTCCAACACCCTTATCTCAAGAGTTCTCTCGTACAAGAACCATTTGATGAGGCTCAAGATCAGTTAGTCTTGATCAATATCACATGGATACCGTGACTGTCTCAACTTCTTCCAAGGTATGGTGCCAAGAAGGGGGAAAGGCCTGGAGCCGAGCTGAAGGAGTTATTGCACACACCTTGAAGAGAAAGGCAGATAAAGAAGCTGAAAAGAAAATTCTTACTGAAGCCTTAAAGGAAGTAGAAGCCACTGAAAAGCTCAAGTTCCAAGCTGAAGAGCTAATCTACACTCATGTTTCTGAGCAAACAATGCAGGAAGTTATTTATGTAAAAACGAATGTTAGAAGAAAAGTAAAGCAAGCCGGTCGCAGCAAGCTATCAAGAGAAAGGCTGTGGCATTTGTTGAACCAGAGAAGAAGAGAGCTAAAGCTTCAAAGGCTACTCAAAGAAAACTGATAATGGATTTTGAAGAGTCAGAAGATGAAGCTGAAAAGGAAGTCTTCAATACAAGGAAAGCTCAAAATCACTTGATCAACAAAAAATTGTTGCTTCAGATAGGAGTTCCTTTAATAAGGAAGAAGAAAGAAGAAGAGCGTAAACGCAAGTGGTTTCAAAGTTCCCCGAGCAAGAGGAGGGTTTGAAAGTGGCCGCACATTGATAAATGGATGCCTATCCAATTCAATGATGCATGGGAAGAGATAAAGAGAACCTTCTGGTTCTACTATGAAGTTCTGAGGGAATGGAGGGGTACAAGCTCAGACTCGAATGAAGCCTTCATTGATTACTTATTAACTTTCTATCCAAAGTACCTGCAGAGTTGGATTAACTTAGCAGATGAAGGTAATACAGATTTGCCCCTACCTACCCCGCTCTAGACTAGAGAATGACTTCCTAGAATGAAACAAATGTATTTCTCAAGAAATTGCTCAAGATGCCATCCAATTAGGATCCATTGAAACAACCCAGATATAATCAAAGAAAGAGATGCATTGAAGAAGAGATATTATGGGATGTTCAACCTGGAGGTGCCTGAGGATGAGGTTGAAGAAGATTGAAGAGCTGAAGCTGAAGATTGAAGAAGATAGAAGACTTCTTTGTACTTCTTTTGTTTTTTTCTTTGATAAATTTCATTGTACTCTGTAACTTCTATTCCTACAATCAATGAAACTTTATCTTTATGCTCAAAGATAATATCTCATTATCTTTTTACGTGTCTTTTATATTTGATATGCCTTTGTGATGAATTTGTTAGAAGAATTTGCCATTCTTGGATTGTAATAGGAAAAACTGAAACCTGAGTATAGGTTAAGTGTTTTTGTAACAAGATAGTTTTGGCATCATCAAAAAGGGGGAAATTGTTGGGAGATGAATTTAATAAAGAAGATTTTGATAAGATCCCAAAACCCCTGAGTATGACATGTTCAGGATAATCTAGATAGATGAGTCAGGATTCAGTTTTAGAGTGTTCAGGATGTTATCTGCACCATGTATAGTCAGCAGATATAGTTCAGGTTTGATTCTGAAGATTCAAGACTCAAGAAGTTTCCTTTGAAATCAAGACTCAAGATTGAGAAACCTTCTCATATGAAATCCAAGTCTCAAGATGAAATCGAGAAATCATCTTATCACCAAGATATCTCGTCCGACTCAAGACTCTCCTAAGACATGAATCTCTCAAGACTCGTGTCTAACTCAACCCTCCCACTACAAGACATCAAGACTCAAGAGGTTCCGGTTGTGAAAGACAAAGAAGATATCAAGACACAAAGAGTTTGGACTATATCATCTTGCAATGTTCCGAGGCAATAATATCTATCCCAAGGATACAAAATAGAAAAACGCCCCTAGATATTGACCAAGACATTCACATGCATAAAAAAAAAAGGAACTAAAACTAAGTGTTGTTAAGGTTATATCACTCGAGATATTGACCAAAAAAGAGCCGTTATGTTTGTCTACATTTCTTCAAGACAAGAGCCAATCGAAGAAGACAAAGATTTACTTCATCGACAATCGAAAACATCCTCATCAAATGTCAGTAGTACTATGTTCCAGACTGCAAAAAGTGGTGAGTGGCTACATAAAAGCATATTGCCTAAAACATGCAAGGGAGTATTCAAACCCTAAAAATAGTTGTTCATCAAACACCATAAGAGGAAACTCATGAAGCTATCTCCTCCAACGGATAGTTTTTCAAGAGTGACCTTGGTGATTGCCTATAAATACTAGTGACCCTCTACATTGAAGGTCACGAGAAATTTGTAAGCAACTCAAGAGCTCAATCTTATACTTGAAAATTGAAGAACTCGAAAACCCAAGAATTTCCCAAGTGCTTTACATTGAAGAGAGCTCATTCACTAAGCCTAGTTTGATAAGATATATCCAAAGCTTAGTAGAGATATCCTAGCCTTTGCATTGTACTTATTGTAAAGGATATCTCATCCTAGTTGGAAACCAACCAAGAAACCCCAAACCCTTTGTAAGGTAGTTTGAGTGAGATTGTTAGTGAGTTGGAATTGAAAAGAGTTAGTAAACTACATTGAGGTAGTCAGAAAACTCTAGAGAAGAAGTTAGTAAACTATCTTGGATAGTCGGCATGTGTGTTTGAGTAAGTAAACTACAAATTGAGGTAGTCGAAAAGCTCAAAGTAGAAAGGTTAGTAAACTACATTGAGGTAGTCGAAAACCTTAGGAAGTGGTTAAGGAATTTCTCTCAAGGTCGAGAGAGTGGACGTTCAAATCCGAACCACTATAACTTGCTGTGTTGTTTTGCTTTCTGTACTGCATTGTTATATGTTGCATATTTTAACCGAAAAGATTTTCACCGATATTCATTGGAATCAATCCAATTGAACTTGCATCTAAATTCCCGACCTTCAATCATTGTTTCATTAAAAGGAAGGTTTTCAGCAAAGCTAAAAACGAGTATAAACTTAGGGCCAACCATTCCGCACATCTGAGTAGCTAGAACAGATAGTTACCAAACTGAACTCACTCTACTGAGGGTTCATAGTTATCGATCCAAGCGACTCAGATCTCTCAAAAAACTCGAGCTCGATTTTTGATTATCTCGAGGCTTAAATTCTTTGATCATTGTCTCAAGACTTTGACTCGATTCTATGCTTCATAACCAAAATATCGAGACAACCTGACCCATCGACCTCGATGAAGAAAAGTTTTAAAAATCACTGAACACGTATATTCCCCCCCCATACACGCATAAGACTCGTTAGCACCGGGACCAACAATCTGACTGATAAACCAACATTCTATCTCGAGTTCTTTTCAGATACTTCAAAATGTTTTTAACTGACGTCCAATGTTCCTTCCCCGGGTTACTTTCATATCTTGCCACCATGCCAACGACATTCGATCTCGTATACAACATTGCATACATAAGGCTTCCGACAGCCGAAGCATAAGGAATGCCTTTCATGTCATCTATCTCCTTTTGTGTCTTAGGGCACAATTCCTTGGACAGATGGATTCCATGCATGAAAGGTACGAATCCTTTCTTGGAATCCTGCATGCTTAATCGTTTCAACACAGTGTCTATGTATGAAGCTTGCGATAAGCCTATCATCCTTTTCTTGCGATCTCGAGTGATCTTGATCCCAAGGATGTGCCCGGCTTCCCCTAAGTCCTTCATATCAAACTGTTTTGAAAGCCATGCCCTTACGTCTGATAAAACCTTTACATCATTCCCGATGTGCAGAATGTCATCTACGTATAGTACTAAGAATATCAATGCAGTTCCGACACGCTTTTTGTACACACAACTTTCGAACTCGTTTTGATCAAACCCATAAGACTTTATAACATGATCAAAACATTGGTTCCAAGCTCTGGATGCCTGTTTGAGTCCGTAAATGGACTTCATTAGCTTACAAACTAGGTGTTCTTGGCCCTTTTCAATGAAGCCTTGGGTTGTTGCACATAGATTTCTTCATCAAGACTTCCGTTAAGGAAAGTTGTCATGACATCCATTTGCCAGATTTCAAAATCGAGATGCGCAGCTATCGACAAGAGAATCCAGATGGACTTGAGCATTGCTACAGGTGAAAAAGTTTTCTCATAGTCGATCCCTTCTTTCTGAGTATAACCTTTCGCCACAAGCCTTGCCTTGAAGGTTTCCACCTTCCTGTCCGATCCCCTCTTTCTCTTGTATACCCACTTGCAATCAATGGGCTTGACCCCATTAAGTGGTTCGACTAGCTCCCACACTCTGTTATGATCCATAGACCCCATTTCTGCTTTCATTGCCTTTTGCCAAGAAACTGCATCCTTGTCTTGGATTGCCTTATCATATGTCCATGGGTCTGATTCATCTTGTCCGGGAATCAAGTCCGAGGACTCTCCTATCCCCATGAATCTCTCGGGCTGTCTAACAACCCTCCCACTACGACGAGGTTCCGGTTGTGAAAGTGTGTTGTTTGGTATATCATCTTGTACAGTTGGCAATGAGGTTAACCCCCTTAGCTCACTTAAGGTAATCTCACTTCTGGGTCTTCTTTCGTTCATATAGTCTTCCTCCAAAAATCTAAAGTGGGTGCTTATTACCACCTTTTGATCTTCGGGACCATAGAACATACACCCTTTTGTTCCCTCGGGTATCCTATAAACAACCTTAATTCTGATCGAGGATCCAATTTCCCGGCTTCCTTGTCCAACACGTAGGCTGGACACACCCAAATTCTCATGTGTCTCAAACTGGGCTTGCGCCGGTCCACAATTCTTTGGGAGTTTTGGGAACCGATTTGGATGGCACCAAGTTCAGAATGTAAGCCGTTGTTTCCAAGGCATGACCCCTGAACGACTTGGGAAGATCCGCATAACACATCATTGATCTAACCATTTCCAAAAGAGTTTTGTTTCTTCGCTCTGCAATCCCGTTTTGTTGAGGGGTTCCGGGTGCAGTCAGATGGGATACAATCCCTTCATCTGACAAGTAGTTCAAAAACTCATCACTGAGGTAATCGCCTCCACGATCGGATCGTAGAGACTTGATATGTTTTTCCCTATGATTCTCTGCTTGAGCCTTAAATTCTTTGAATTTCTCAAATTTCTCAGATTTATGCTTCATAAGGAAAATATAACCGTACCTTGAGTAGTCATCAATAAAAGTGACGAAATACTCATAACCTCCTCTTGCCATGGTTGACATTGGACCACATACATCTGTGTGAACGATTTCTAACACTTCTTTGGCTCTATTCCTTGGGTCCGAATGCCCTCTTGGTCATTTTTACTCTCCAAACATGATTCTCAGGTTGGAATTGGTTCAACTTGGAGAAACTCTAGTGAACCGTCTTTCACCAACCTTTGCATCCTCTTTGGATTAATATGTCCCAATCTTAGATACCGGAAACAGTTGATGTGTTATATGATGCATTTCGTGAGTGGTGTGCACAGTTAATTGTAATCTCTCTTGACAATGTTCCATGAGCAAATTTATCATAAAGATGATAAATTTATCATAAAGAGAAATGGTAACAACTTTATCAAAAAATAAAACCTATCCATCAAGGTAAAGTTTAAAAACCGAAATTAAATTCTTTTTGAAAATTCAACGTAAAAGTACATCTCTTAAAATTAAAACTCGTCTTCAAAAGACAGTTTCTCCCCCAAAACCGACATTTTCGCCCGAACATGAGGATCTCACTCCCACTAAGTTGTCGAGTTTCTTTCCTAAATCCTCCAAGCTTTTACCTCCATAAAGTGAAACAAACATGATCACCCTCAGAAAGTTAAAACAAACATGATTTGGATCCTCATCCACCACCCATAAATGGGAGGCATCAAAATACAAGTTTTCAACAACTAGTGCGTGAGAATTACCTTTTCTTTCCATTCCTTTTTTAAAGCCGATTGAAAAAGTCACCTCAAGACTTTGTATAATTTACGCATCGAGACTCAACACCTTCATGAATGTGTCTCATATCATCGATGAAGTGAAGTCAAGATTACATGTTTCATGGGTTCATTGGCCTGCTCCCAAATATTATACAAGTGCCTTTCCGCATCAGATCCATCAGTAGGCATACGTGGCTTGGGTACATCAAGAACCCAATGATGTTCTTGTGCTGGTAGGACAAAACTTATATTCCGTTTCCAAACAACATAATTATCTCCAGTTAATTGGTGTTCTTTGAGTGTATATAACAGTGGATTAAAAGGTTGCGACATGATGAACTGAAATAAATAATAATATGCATAAGCACAAATATATCACAAAATTCGATCACATGTTTCATATTAAAATCTCAAAAAAAAATATGAACATGCATCAGCCAACATCTCAAAACAGTTTAAATAAGCCACGTGGGGTGGGTCATTATTTAAACACATTCAAGCAGGTTACAAACAAGAACAATTACAAACCTTTAATATCCCGATTAATAGTTGGCTCCCACTTGACCAATATAAAATTGACAGGGACTTTGGGGAAGTATATGCATATCAATTTTATACCTAAGTAATAACCATGATTAAATACAGAATTATTATTTCGCTTTGATCGAGCCTCGTGGGGAGGGTCATCGTCGCCACTAGTAATAATCCACAATCATTCGTTTGGAATTTATTCTTGTGAAAGCTATCTTTTGACCGTCCCGTGGGGGGAATTTCTCCAAAAGAATTCACAAATAAATAAATCATGGAGGTCAAAATTAATTCAATTTTATTATCCGGAATAAAATTGTCAATTAATTGTTTAATCATACTTAGTAATTTTCGAAAGTGAGATTTTTCAAAATATTTTCTCATGCATCGCAAATTTAAACACAATTTAAATAAGCATAAATAATGCATAAACATCAAGATAAAAAATTAAACGTATTGTGCACATTTATCCAATTATCATGGTTAATTTTGTCATGTCTTGATCTTGAGAAATCGTCTTCATAGCCTTCATCGTTCATCTCGAAAAGCTCCCACTTGACCGTTTAAAAAAAATGCCTTGTCAAGCCATGTCATCGACCAGCTCGCGGGTCGGAGTGCCCGCCTAGCACTCCCCCTTTCCAAAAAGCCGGCGCCGCGTCGCTTCGCGTCGCCCTTAAGACGCCCTCGGCGTCGCTTCTTAGCGCCCTCGGCATCGTCGCCCGGTTCGCGCCCAAGTCGCCCGTTCGGATCGGCCTTCGCTTAGCCCCTCGGCCTCGCCCGCCCGTCTTGCCGCCCGAAGTCCGGCGTCGTCAGCGTGCCTCCCTTACACGTTTAAGCGCGACGCACGCTGCCTACGCCCGGTTCCGGATCCCGTCTTTTAATTCTTCGTCTCTGCCTCCGTTTCCGATCCGGTTACAATTTATTTACAAAAAATAAATAAACCTAGATCTAGACTAGTTTATTACATTGATCAAATCAAACAAATTCTAATCTACTCGTGGATTTTCTCACGAGGCAAAACGAATCGAACGAATCGAATTAAAAAACCACAATTTATATGCATGCATAAATAAACACATTAAATTCCATGACAATTGGATACCTGCAAAAAAGATCTAGCAATTCTACTATCCAATTTCAAATTTAATGAAAACGAATTAAATTACAATTTAAAATTCAGAGCCCGAAACCGAGGCTCTGATACCAGTTGTTGGTGAATTAATTGTCCGAATCTATTCGGGATGAATATTTAAATACAAATTTAATTATAACAATTATTACTAGCATGAATTAATCTTATATTAATTCAAATAATAATTCAACAACAAATCATGCATATAAACAGTTCACGTAAATCCTACGCATGCGGAATTACTACGAGTTTACGTGAACTTACCTCTTGGAATGGCAATGGTTTCGTCAATGAAAACACACCAAAAGACATTCCCAAGTATTCCCTAGTCCTTGCTCGACAATCCGGTGGAAGGAAGCTCACGAATAATTTACAAAAGGAAAATAAAATTTGTTGCACCACCTTTGTGAATTTACTAATTTTTCCAGCACATGGAATTGTACTTGGGAATGAAACATTCATCCCCTATTTATAGAGGGTGTTGGTCGAATTTTTAGTGATAAAATAATATGGGAAAATCTTTTTCTTGATCTCCAAGAAATCTTGAATATATCTCATATATTATTTTCTCCATAATTAAAATATTCCACAAAAATCCCAACTCCTCTTGTTATGGGAATTTTCGAAAAAGAGGATCAAGATTCCAAGATTTGGATCTTCTTGAATTTATGAGATATTTTTGTATTCCAAGAATACATATCTTCCATAATATCTTTTCAAGAAAATCAAGAAAATCTTTCTTTTCCTTCTTTTTCTTAAATTTCGAAATTTCTAATATAAATAACCAAGTGGGAGATTTCTTGAATTTAATGAGATAAACTTGTATTCCAAGAATACATATCTTCATTCCATAACAAAATTCAAAGAAAATCTTTCTCCCCTTTTATTCATATTTTTCTAAAAAAATGAGGAAAAATAAGCAACAAATTTATTTTATTTTTAAACACCTTTTTCAATTATTGGACTTTATGTTGGGCTACTTGGGGGGCCTTTAGGAGAATTAAGATTGGACCTTCCAATGGATCTTGAATTATCAATATTGAGCCACAATATTATTCATGCCCATAAATATTAATTAATCCCACTACATAATTAATATTGCACTATCCATCTTAACCCATATTACAGTTAATATGGCTCCCGGTTATTATTTCCCGTGTTTAAGATTATCTAGCCCATTAATTAATTCAAGCCACTGAAATAGCTTTCCATTAATTAATATGTTTTATCCTTGGTAAAGGAACGGTTCAACATTATTATCCATACCGGAAACTAGTTCCACTTGCAAGATTTGGTATGATAAAACTTATGAACCTCCCCCCAGGGGGCAAATTGAACAAAAGCGTGCTTTTGCACACGATTCTCTCAGATAAATCTTAGCAATCGCCAGACCAATAATATTGAATATAAAGTATTGAATCTCTACATTCTCTACCACATAATAAGTCAAAGCAATAGTTACTAACCACACACAATCCTATTTAAGGGACGAAGATTAAGAATTAACGAACCACCGAGGTCTAATTCTTCCTAGTTCAGTCCTGAAGAATTTATCCTCCTGTAGGTCCTCTTCAGTGCATCAGTCATGCACTAGTGTAATCTCTTGGTCAAGACAAACCAATCTGAGCCTTACACTTCAACCTTTCACGATGGGTTGTTCATTTCCATCTAGGTCGTGAATGGTGTACTTTTAGTTACAAGGAACTGTTAATTTAATCTTCTGTGATTTGGTATCACTAAATTAACTACAATGTAACACGTATTATTTATTGAACAGTTATGCAGTAAATATATGTAACATTCGATGATATTTAAAGCATCAGTGATAAATAATTTATTTCAGTAAATAAGTCCGAAATTCAGTCTGATTATACAAAGTAAAAGCATAATTTCTAGCATAATCCCAACAACATCTCCTTCGCCCGCGCGAGAGACTTCTATGCCACCAAAGTTTTTCATATGAAAGAAAACGACAGATCGACCGATGATCTCGCTAACTACTACGTTTTATATAGACTGGACGCTAGATAAATACTAAGGTATAGTGCCACTACCAGAGCCAGAGAAGTCTCTTTCATGCTAGGCGTCCAGACCTACTATGCCCAAGCCGCATCCCCGGCACACTTGCTATATCCACTAACGCTTCATACCACTCCATCCTACCTACTATACCTGATAGAAAGTCGTTCTATAACAATCAAAACAATAAGAAAGCAAGAAAAAAAAAATAGCGATCGCTTTGGGAGCGTCACGGGGGAGAAAGATAGAAAGATAACCTATGACACCGGGGAGTTACGCTTTTATCCCGCCTCAGCTTCGCGGATGGGACGAGGGCGAGAGTTGAGCACGCACGCTCTATGCTTTTCCCCATCTTTCTTTTCCTCTAGTAAAAGATTAGCTCAGTACCCCCTGTCCCCTGTGGATTCTGGGGAATGAGTTAAGCATATAGTGGATTGCTCTTTCTTTCGATGTTAAGTTGGTACTTTTTTTTCTCTCTCAGTAGGCGTCTGCAAAACAAGAGAGCCACTTTGCTCTTTCGTATGTGAGGTGGAAAATTCCTTATTTCAACTTCAGAGGAGCATCTTTGCATGAATCAATACTAACTCCTCGGTCGGTGACCTTCGATTTTGGAGATTAGAGCGAAGAACTCCGTAGAACGGCGAGAGAAGGCTTTTCCCTCGAATCCAAATGATTTCTTATCTTCTCTTAAGAGATTTCTAGTTAGGACTTGATCAAGGGATCAAATGACTCAAACATAAAGTAAGAAGACCATAAACCCGTTTGGACTATAAATAAGAATAATAATAAGGTTAGCACCTTCCTCAAATTCAGGAGTTTCCCGCTATGCCAAGACTCTCAAATCCACTCATAAAAGCATAGCTAGAGATAGCGACTTCGAGAAACCATATCCGGGGGACAATTCATTCTATCTAAGGTTCTAGTTAAACTCCCAAACTCCCCGGTTATAGGGGCTTGTAATAGTACTTGAAAGAAAAGAAATATGTTCTAAAACATGAAAGATTATATGTTAGTACTCCATCTCTTATTCGAGACGAGAATAGGCTTTAACCAACTCGCCTTGATCGACAAAGAAAGGAAATAGGTAACTATCTTAACCGGCTTTCCCCAGGGAAAGATGAAAAGAGAAGGCCTAGAAATGGAATTGGATGGGCTTTGAATATTGGGTTTGAACCGCTTAGCTTAATACTTCAACTGGATCTCTAGCTGCCAAGAGAACTCAAACTTGCCTAGCTCGACATGTATCGAACCTCGAGGAGAGCAGAGCGGATAGATAGCAAACCGGATAAAGAATTGTCTCTCTAACAGTCAATAGAAAGTATTATATAGAGCCTATCTACCTATCTATATCTATAAAGGTCCGCTCTATATGTCCAATTCGAATTTTTCTATTTTTATGTACACCAAAGGCTTAACGCCTCCTTGGGATTCTTATTACAAAGAGAACCCCATTTCACTAATCGCCAGGGAGGACATAAGTTTTCTATTTTGCATGTCTTACTCCAAATCGATAGATAGGTTGGTAGAGAGGCGGAAGGCACCATTGAATATAGTGAACGAGTTATCTCCCTTCGTGGGATTGGGACATAGGAGGCCCAAAGTAGCTATTCTCACGACAATTTTAGTCGCATCCCAAATAGAGGGTCAAGGTCAAAGATTGGAATTCCTTCTAGTAGCGCTTTTAGAAAGGACTTTTTTTCTAATGCGATGTCTGAGCCAATGCTCATTGAAGAACACCACTTTAAACCTCCTCCACTTCTCTTAAGAGATTTCTTGATAACTTATCCCCTATTCCTTCTTATCCAAGTTTACGGGGTACCCGACCACCCGTACATGTATAGAGTTAAAGCAGATTTAAATACTCTAAGTCTTAGCGATTATGGAACTAGAAGTCCAAAGATGAACATGGTCGAGTCGATTTAAACCACCACCATAAAGGATAAAGGTATACATCTCACCGCCAAGAAAGGATATGGCGTACATACCTTGATATTAGAAATGGGCTAATACCACCCTTCCTTCCTAACCACATGTGTGAGTCTCTCAGTATTTCTATTCCACCTCTCGATCGCAATCATATCTATCCAACCGGCATCTTATGCCTCTTGGCGTGATTTGCCCTTGTCGCTTGGTTCGGAGTAAAGGCGGTGCACCTTACCTTACTATTCTATTAGAACGCCTACGAACCTAGGTTACGGCCATGCATTCATTCGAGAGAGTACAGTCTTCGCATCAAACCTAGCAGAAGTCCTACCTTGCCACTCGCTCAACCACCGGTCTCGCTTCGTTCCTCGTTAGTCGAGGGTAGCTAGTTAAGGTTTCTAATAAGGTATTTTACTAACAAAGCTAACTAGGATGACAAACGGGATGAAATAGATTCAATCAAACAAGCAAGCTACAAGAAAGCTTGCTAAGCAACAAAAAAAAAAGCAAAGAAGGGTTGAATCAAGCAAACAAAAGACTTTCTCTTGACTAAGAAATTGACCGCACTAAGCATAGTAATCGAATCCGAAAATCACAGGAATGAATGGATGAAATGAATAAAATCTCTTCCTCTTTTCGGTATGCTTGACGGAAACCTTGTCGAGTTCTATCTTAAAATAAAGTGGTATCGGATGTGTCACGCAAGTGTTGGTTTGCTTAGCTTCAACCACGGCTTGATGGCTACCTCTCTCGATCAACGGTGTTTTCGCGTTTGTTTTTCAAGATAGCAATATTCACCCATTACAGGTCGAACAACCCCATTGTACGCTCACATCACCCGCTAGTACCTTTGCCACTCTACGTTATGCCAACTCAATCTTTCTCTCCCTGCCACCCCGTTGTCTTTCTTCCGGGGACATAGCTCCTGAACCCCTTTTTGCTTTTGGAATCGATCGAGCAAGGATCTTAGGAACCGGAAGATCTTGGAGCCTATCACCCTCTCGAGCCTATTTAGTTAAAACGAAATCTATGACCAAAATACACCATTATTTTGTTTGTTATATTTGTTTATATAGTGTGTGAAGCCTAACTAATATCAAGCGGCCATTCACGTCAGGAATAGAGGCCGTTAAGAATGGAGTTGCTTGTAATTGAATTTTCTTTGTCGAGATTACCTTCATGTTCCGTGTACCACAAATAAGCTTGTGTAGCCTATGCGAAGCAAACGGGTACAAGATTGAAAAGAATGCACTAGATGGATGCCCGGGCATTGAGAAGGAAGGACGCTTTCAGAGGCAAAAGGCCATAGGGAGATACCGTATGTGATCCATGGATCTCCGATCGGGAAACCGTATCCAAGCTCCGTGGCTAGTCTGCGCTCTTTGGACTTTTCAAACTTAGCAAACTGAAACATCTGAGTAGCTAAAGGAAGGGAAATCCACCGAGACCGCGTTAGTAGCGGCGAGCGAGAGCGGATTGGGGCTTTGAAGAAAAAGACGTCCAAAAACCTCAGCAAAGTGTTCACTTATTTTTCGCCAGGTTTCATTCGATTTTAAAATAGTGTTCACTTATTTTTTCTTTTTTGTCAAGTTGAGGACCGACCCGAAGCTCTATCTGATCTGCTCCACTTGGTCGATGAACTCTTCCTGCTTCCACCGTTGGTGGATAAGTCAAAAACCTTGCTTGGTCTTCAATTGAGCCGTTCTGTTCTAAAGGCACCCATCACCTGTTAACAGCCCGGGCTTGACGTTCCAGAGGCCACGTTTCAATATCCGATCCCTATCTTCCAAAGAATCTAAATCTTTTAGAGCCTTACCAAGGGAGATTTCCATGGTTGTGTGAGCTTCCAGATCGACTGCTGCTACTGCCTAAGGTAGCCCAGACTCAAGGCTTTGTCTCCCCCTTGGACAATACAATAGAAAGCGGCCTATTCCTATTAGGGTTTTCGCACATTCGGAGACAGGCCACTGATAGAGGTCTTCATCCATGGTGATGGTATAGTAGTCACCCTTTTTCACCGGCATAATCTCCTCAGCGCACACTGATGCCTTCGAGAAAGCTGTAGCATCGTGAAAAAAGCTGCGCAAATGACTGTGGTGGAGAGGGCCCCGACGATGTACGCTGTTGGTCAGCAGAGTGTGAAACCCTAGCAGAGTCTAGGGTTAGCGAGGAAACCCTAGGGGGTATGCAGTGTGACATTTCCAATAACAAGGTAAGCAAGAAAACCGCCAAGAAGGCGATCTTTGGTTTTGATTCAAGATATTACCGAAGTCGAAAGAGAAGTCCTTTGCCTTAGCACGGGCTAGATAGGGCACCAATCAATAGCAGCACACCGCGGCGAGGTGCGAAGCGCATTTCAGGTTCTACCACGAAAGGGTGGGTAAGGCCGAAGCCTAGACACAATAATTGTAAGCATCTTCCATCAGCTTGGACAAGGCAATTGGAATAAATTCCCCACAAAGCGGGTCAGAAGTGAGTATCCTTCGATAAAGCACTGCTAAAAGAATAGCTCAGGCAAGGGTCCCAACTGCTTCTGCGGGCAAAGCGTGTGCTGTATTGCGAGTTTTCATCCTGTTGAGGGGGATCCGAACTAAGGGCTCTCGTGCGATAATTCAGTATTAAATAGTGCATATATTTCGAAGTCTGACCATCGAGACCACAGGAACAGGAGAGGTGAACTATCCATCTGTTCGGATAGGTAGGCGTGTGATCAATCACCCATGAGGTGGCCAAGGAGATGAGATCCTATGTTGGCGCTCCGAAGTGCTACTTAGTGGCCGTTCGCTTCGTATAGCTTGACCAAAGGGCGCGCTAGTAGTTTACCGATGAGCCGCTTTTTCCCACCAGGGGAGATAAAAAGACTGGCAATGGGCCCTTACGAATGAAAATGGAGTTGCTAAGTTTGCCCGCTATATCCGACGCAAAAAGTTCCACCGAAAGAAGCTCCTCAGAAGGGGAATCGACTTTTCAACTTTTCCCACATGGGAAGTAGAAAAATCGGAAATCCCATTTGGCGTTTATGAATGGAAAGAGGCTTGCCCACTAAGGGAGATAGAAAAGGTGCGATCAGAACCAATCAGACGAGTACGCCGCTTGCTTTCATGCGATGATTATAGATAGAATGAGCGCCCGTGTGGAGAAATCTAGTGAATGACTACTCCTGCGCTTTGGGCGGCCTAGCTCTCCTCTAGCGAAAAGGTCAGGGGCAGATCTAGGCTATGGATTTATATCCACCAACTCTTCTTAAGAAGGAATTTCTTCCATTAATAAAGATAGGGCGGCACTTCTTCTACACTATAGGGAGTGGGTCCAAAAAGGAAGATGGAAGTCTTTCCCCTTAAGTCAGGAGAGCTCCTTTCTTCGATTGCACGAGTCTCATGTCAAAGATAAGAAGTTATCCGTGGTCCCCTCCTAGATAGAATAGGTCTTCTTCTCTCAATCCGTCTTTAGTGGAATTCAAAAAGGCTTTCTTTTAAATGATAATAGTCTTAGCCTACCTCCGCCCACGACCGTCATTTTCAACGTGTGCCGCATTTACGAAGGGCAGGACTAATGTCTGACTGGGTCTTAGCTCTCCATGCCTACTTGGGATCGAACAAGGATAAGGGTCTTAGGAACGGTCAGGCTTAAATCACCTGTCCTTTCCGGCAGCTAAAGAAAATGTAGTTCCATTCACAAAACGTATCCAAGCCGGGCGAGAGCCCCAAGTGGCCAGTCGTCGAAGCCCCTTTACTTTAAAGGAAGTTGGGTTGATGGATCCAACAAGGCCAATTCAAGTGCTGTCCGAAGTAAGGTAGTAGAGGAAAGAGCCTCTCAAGGCCTAAAGACTGGACCCCTACGTTAAGAAAGAAAGAAGGAGCTAAAAGTTCTCTGTGTACGGAGAAAGAAAGGAAGAAAGCTCCATCGCGGGGGCTGGCTTCACCCTTTTCTTCTTCTACACGCGTACTGTTCGTGTTGCGCCTCTGTCGGGAAGAGTCGAGACTGGTGCCGAGGTCAAGATAGATGGTGTAAGCTGTGGGTGTAGCTTCTGGGGACTAGGCTAGGTCTTTTCCAACTTTCTGTTGACTAGAGGAAGCTCAGGACTCTAGAGTTCAGATCAAAGGAAAAGCGCCTATTAAAGATCCAGTCAAGATCATGTCCAAGGCCCAGGCCCAAATAGGTCGTAGTTAAAGGTAGTCCTATAGCACACCACCGCAAAGAAGCAAAAGGGCGTAGGCTGATGTATGCTGTTGATCTCCGGTCCGGTCCTCCTACTTCAGCTCATTTTCCACTCGGTTAGGCTTTTAGGTAAGGAATTCTACGGTGGTCAAGACCCCGCCCCCGTACGGGCCTATCAAGAGTCAACCCTTCTCATTCCCATGGTACTGAGGTAGACGAATAGTTTAAAACAAAAAAAGAGTTCTATTCTTAACTTGGGAGAAAACGTTTACACCAGGCCAGCGAACACAACACCGCCCCACCCCTCTCTCTTTGGCGGTTACAGTATGATATTCTTTCTCTGATCCGTCTCCTGATGGTCGTAATCATTATCAATCTTATACCATGGGCGATATCGTAAGGAAGCTTGAAAGAGGGAATTTGAGATCAACACTTAGATAGAGATTTAGCTGTAAACACAAGAAGTAGGGTTTGCCATAGCTCGTCTTCGAAGCTGTCTTATTCTAGCCATGGCATTTAATCGAGGGCTTTCCGTCCGCACAGTAAAGCGTGTGCATTTAGAAAGGTTGACTTCTGTAGGCCCTCTGTTCGGCTATGTATGTCCAAGCACACAAGCAACGAGGGTTGTGGTCTGGTAAGGTTTCCTCCGAAGAACCAAAAGCAAAGCGCTATGCCGGGATCGGGTAAAAAGCAAAAGTATAGCGCGCAGAGCATTCTTGGCTTGATCTTGATTAGGACAAGCGTAGCAGCCTTGTGGCACTGCCCTTTCCGGTATATCCCATACATCGATCAAGTAAGCTTTCACTTCAACGGAGATAGAAATTTATCAATTCCCAGCGTGACACACTAGATACAGCTGCAGAGACATGAATCCAATCTTTTGTCTCCCTTCTTGTTAGGGAATAAGGTTGCCCATATTCTATATCTTGATTCGGAAAGCCAATCACTCAATCTTCTCCTCACTCCACGCATTGCACACTCAAATCATCCAACTCGAAATCTCGTAAGAAAAGAAATGTCTGAAAAGCGGAGTAGAGGAATGGTGAACTCATCTGGCTCATGACTAGAAGACTGCAGGTTCGAATCCTGTCTCCGCCTAATCATGAGTCAATTTGTAGATTGCCTTCATGTTCCGTGGAAGTCTTCCCATTCATAGAGAGAACAAGCTCGCATTCTGTGTTCGTGTTTGTTCCTTCGTCCGGGGAAAGGAAGCTCCTCCGCTCCGTGGGCTTATCCTCTGGAAGCTCCTACCGTACCTAGAGAAAATAAGAGTCAGTGTACTTTACTTTGAAAGAAAAGAAGAAGCAGCAAGACTTCTTCTCTTATGAGATTTTGAGCGTGATCTTGTTTTCTCTTAGATAACGAGAAATGCTCATTCGATCTATCAACTCTCTCATCGTTTAGTAAGTTCACTGTGGAAATCAAGTGGAAAGAGTTGTGCATCTGGCATGGGGAAAGAAGATAGTCTTCTGTAGATTATGTGGTCGATCTTAGCAAGTATGAGTTCTTCAAGTGCTTCATGGGGCTAGTAGTAGAAGCGAGTTCTTCCAGTCTTCCTCTTGCCTATGGATAGCCTATGAGTTCTGCCTGCACCCTTTAGCTAATACCTATCCTTCGTTTGTACTCAACTCAGCTTATTCCCATTCCTATTCCATCGTCGTTCTTTCCTCCAATCTTGAGAATCCAATAGTCTATGGGGCTACTAGCTAGCTCCTCGAAACTACTAAGAACCGATCGACTGCTCTCTTTGCGACCGGGCCGGTTCCAGCAATAGAGGGATCACGAGGCATTGCAGCCCGATCCCGCGAAGCTGGGCACATACGCGCTCTAAGATCCTTCATTTTTCCCTTTCCATGATTCTCCCTCTATGTGATATATCCGATGGGACTTTTCACATGATTCTGTCCTCGTCTTTCCGTTCATTCAAGGACATGGACCACGTAAAGCCAAAGGAGAGAGGCCCCAAGGCCGAACGACACATAGGGTTCTCAAGGCTTCAAGGAAGCCGGTCCAACGGACGCGGGGATATAGCAAGTAAGCAGCAAGGTTCTCCCTTTATTATTATTAGGACCGACTACAACAAGCTCGCGACTCTAATAGAAAGAAAGGGTAAGCTCTCTGCTCTATTTGCTTGCAATGCTATGCCTATCAAACAAAGTTGGCGAAGGCTTCTATAACCTTAGACTCGTTATGATGTTAGACTGAACTCGTTGGCTCTGCGTCCACCGAAAGTCTCTTCGTCGCCGTCAGCATTTGGTACTCTCTCGATAGCTTCAATAGTTCACTGAAAGCCTTTGGTGTAATGAACCGCAAGCCCTTCAGAACAGAAAGAAAGACATAATATAGAATAGAAGAGTTGAATGTTGATTCAAGTACCCTTGAAAAGACTAAAGGAACGGGGGAATGACTACCTGTAATAAAGCACAGGATAATACGAGCCGACCAGAAGAAGCAAGGCTTAGATTACCAGATCCTGGACACAATCTTCCTAGAGATGGAGAGCCCCTTGCCTCACCTTTTATAGCCTCTCCTTCTTGCTTACCTAGCTCTTGTCCGCTGGTGGGATTGTCTTTCTTGCTCTTTCACGCTTTGCTCTTTTCTTTTCCTCTCCTTAGCTACTTTTCTCTTTCACCTCTACTTAGGGAAAAAGTGGCTACTTTGCTATCTAACCTTCGAAGCTTAAACGCATAGAGAAAGCACTTTGAAGTCCCTATATGATAAATAAACTTAAAAGCTAAGGCTGTGAAAAGACTTTTGAGATGGAAATCTCAGTTTAGGAAGGTACCTTCATGGCCTCGATCAAACTATCAACTGACCGACTGGATGGACTAACAGAAAAAGAGTAGTCTACACTGGCTAGACATACGTACATACAGATTGCAGACAGGCAGATCTAAATTATGCCCTACGGCTATTACACATGACCTGAGGAAGGAAGAAAGGAAACTTGGTCTTAAGTATTTAAGTATTAGGCTGATCGGCTGATAGGATTGACTCGTGGACTGAATGGAAGTGCGATTATAACTGCTTTACCGGCTCATGTAATCATTCCAAGCCCTGGAAGTCTTACTACCAGTCTTATCTTATTCTATTCCGGTAGTCCCTAAAGTATAAAGGTATCATAAGAGAAGAGAGATGCCAAAGATGAAAGGAAGGGAATAGATATATTCCAAGCCTATTCCATCTAGTCCGTAATCCGTAGCACGTAACCCCTATGCCGGTCCTGTAGAGCGAGTTCCTTTTGTTTGAGTCTGTGAAACTCCGTGAAGCAAGGATGCTTTTCTCTTTTAGCGAGTGTTAAGTTCCTGGCCTTGTTGTGTCACGAAGGCTCGAAAACATTTGATTCTTGCTTTCTTCCGCGGATTTTCTTTCTTGCTTGGCGAATTGCCTTTTTTTAGTAATTTGTGTTGTAATCGAAAGAAATCATTTCTCTTTTATGAAAAGTATAAGAGTTAGCAATATCAGAATGCATCATTTATGTAGTTTGGAGACTCTCAGTAAGAAAATGGGTTCATTCTATTCATTCTGTCCTGAACGTTTCGAGTTAAATTCTAAAGAGGTTCATAATATACAAGAGAAAGTGGTTTCAGGTCGGTATAGTTTTTCGCCGCTTAGTCTAACTCTCTCTGCGGCAGAGGTAGATAAAAGGACATTAAACTATAATGTAGTAATTGAATTTGGTGAGAATGGTCCTTATAAGATGGTCGAGATTCACCCTGAGAAAGAAGATGTTATAGTATTATCTGCTCTTGGAGTCCTCGTAAATGATATTCTCTATTTAGAGGGTTATAAGGCTCTCGATATGGGAGCTACGACATTTGATGATAAAATAGTTACACAACAAGGTCGTGTTGACTCTTTATTCCGAATATATATGTGTTAAGAATTGATCAATCTTCCTTAATCAATAAGTTAGAATCTATTCTAGGTAAGAATCCTATCTTTGATTTAGTCCAATCCTTCCTAAATATTGAGTTTAAATATATCCATCTGGTTGGTGTCCAATCATTTCCTCAAAGGAAGTAGTCAAACTGCGTAGAGGGTTCGAAGGAGCTCGAGTTTACTTTGTTTATAGAGTCGGTTAGTTAGAGTTAGAACTCAGAGGCTTTCGGATTGAAGTGAAAATATCGATGTTAGCGGAAGAGGATGGAAATGGAGCTGAATTGTCATTGACTTCACATATAATATATTGATTCGACTTGGTCTTGACATGATTGAGACCTCGGATACGGCTTAGTTTCAGAGAAAGTGAGCATCATAGCAAGAGAGCATGGGAATGGATCACTGCTTATGATCTCACTTCGCCTATAATAGATAAAGGGCGGGAGTAGCTGCTAGCAAGTTGCGGTAGGATTTATCAGAACTTCCAGATACTGGTCTACCAGATACAGCCAAAGCCAAAATAGAGACGCCCAAGGAAAGATCCACTTCCGGCGGATCCTACACAATACAATAAGGTACATATGTCTAGCGTTCATTCTTCGCTTCGACTGGGCAGCAGCATGTTTTGAGATAGATCATTAACAATACCACTTTGATTCAAGAAAAAGAAGAATTATGCTAGTGTCCTCATCATGTTTTGCGCTGTGCAAGTGTTCTGGATGGCTTCTTGAGAAAGCCTTTAATTTAATAGGTAATAGGAATCATCCGAGAGCTCAGGAAGATCTCCCCATGATTGTCGGGCTATAGTCTGCATAGCTTTCATGGCAGCATTCATTATCAGGATCATTGGTGACTCGAAAGTCCTTAGGTCTTGTTTTGTAAGCTTGAAACGACAGACAAGTGGTGACTATGAGATGGCTTGCTACTGAGCTTCTTGTCTTTCATCTTTCTTTTTATTGTGGGGTCCGCACAACAAGAGCGCCTCCTCTTTTTTCTTTTGATTTTTGAATTCGAAAGAGCGGGGTCTTACTTATTTAGGGGAATGAAAGCAAAATAAAGGGATCAGGGGGCTTTATGATCAGAGAAAGAGAAGGGGCTTTATTGTGGGGTCCGCACAACAAGAAGGACTTGCGAATGCACCAAAAGGTTGAAATGAAATATCTGTGGATGCCCACTCCATACTTGGATTAACAGACGTGTCTCGTTGTAAGGTTCCTACTCGATCTTTTGGATAGTGAATCCATTCCTCTGTTGGTGCGAGAAAAGATGGACTGTATTTGATTGTTTGCATGGTTGAAATCCGTTTCACAATGGCTCCTTGTCTTTATCTGAAATCCCTGTGAACAACTATTCTCGTTAGAGAAATAAATAAAAATCGATCATGAACAAATTCAATCTAAAACCCACACGATGGGGGTCGAAACCTTGTGAACAGTCCCCGCTGCTAGAGCCTAGCTTTCCGCTAGTAATTGGGGGGTTTTCGAGACCAAAATCGGATTTTCTTTATCCTATAAGGTTCTATTATAGAAATACTAATAATAACGCAATTAGTTTTCGAACTCTTGGATTTAATGGTTCTTATTTGGCTTTAGGTTCTTTGGCTAACATTTTTTAATATCATTTTTATTCTGGCAGATCTTATTATTCAAAAGAAAGTGGCTCTAGATCTAGAGATGGATCAAATAAGAATAAAAGGCTTAGAGGTAAGGTGACTAGAATTTTGTATAATGATCAATCCGTGTTCAATCGGTTGAAAGCTATGAAAGAAGTATGTGGGAGTTTAAAACTAGAATTGGTTTCACGCGTCTGGGTATTCAAAATCAAATATAATAAAATCTTATTATTCTTGAAATATATTTTTGGGGGTCTTATTATGCTTCGAGTTGGATTTCTCATTTATTTCCATATCTCTGCTCTATTTTCATCATTCCCTACTTGTAATATAAATATGATGGTTCCAGTGGGGCCTCTGCTCGCTCAGATCGGTGAGGGCACCGGAGGAAGGGGCTTCAGGACCGATTTGTTTGGAAGCGCCCGTGGTAATTTCGAGACCGGGTGGACACTCGGTTGGCTTTCCAAAGCGAGCATAAATCAACCAAATACCCCACTCCCCAGAGCCTATTGCTCTCGAGGCTGATCACCACCGGAGGTAGGCCCCGATTCCCAATGATGCCCATCACAATCACTTGATGCCCAAAGCAAAGAGCGTATGGAAGAGTTGGGCCATCGCCTCGATATCAATTCAATTACTAAAAAGTGGAACCAACCAGTGGGCAAGCATCATTGCAAAGACAGATTGTGGTGGAGGAAAGCATCCAAAACCGCTTTAGTTGAGGACGGCTATCGTCCCGAGGCGATTTTGGCCAAACGACACCGGATAAGGGGCTTTATGTTCTATCCTTCGGGGACTACTTTTTTTTCGAGCAAACTTATGTTGGCTATGTACACATGATCGACAACTTGGGGACTCGCGAAGTCTGTTCCATACAAGCGATTCATCCAAGCGATAGAAAACTATAATTTATTCATTAGATAGGCCCACGCGGACAGAGACCTCCATTTCCATTACATTTGTAAGCTTGCTTTCTTGTAGCAGTCCGAGAGTCAAGAAAAAAGAAAGGAATGATCAATGAAGCGTAAGGAGAGTCGTCAAACGAAGAAATGTTGGAAGGTGCTAAATTAATAGGTGCGGGAGTCGCTAATATCGCTTTTAGCGAGCTGCAAATTTAATTGGAAGAGTATTCAGTTCTTTGATCCATTCTGTTGCACGCAATCCATTCTTAGCTAAACAATTATTTGGTTATGTCATTCTGGGGGCTAACTGAGGCAATTGCATTATTCGCTTTAATGATGGCATTTTTTATCTCATTTGTATTCTGAGAAGGATTGGATTGATCTTTCAATCTTGATCGCTTCTTTTTCATTCGCCCAGGAAGGAATGAAGGGAAAGTGCATCCTGGGCTTGAATAATGATTTTGTTTTGGATTGAGAGGCGAAGCGAAAGAAAAGAGACATGAAATCTTTCACACCTTTGGCAAGCCCCTTTTTATGGTGAGTTGTCATTATTGATTGCTTTCCGTGATAGGGGGAAAGGGAGAGGTGAGGTGGGCCCTTTCACCAAACTACTTTACTAGACTCGCTTTTTTCATTCAAAGTATAGGAACTGGTCAATCAAAAGGGGTTACAAACTACTTTGATCTGAGACCTGATACCTAAAAAAGATAGATGAAAAAGAATCTAAAAGAAGAAAAATACAATTGCATAACATAAGTGAGGGCACGAAAAAAAAAACAGAGAAAGCCCTCAAGGGTGTAATCAAAGCGAAATCGAGCATCGAGGACCAACGACGATGAAGAAGGAGAAGGAGATGAGCTAATTGGAAAAGACGAGTAAGGGATGGAAACCCGGAGGGAAGCTCTCCTTTCCAATCGACTCTTCACAACCTACCACTAAAGAGATCGAAAACAAGAGGTAAAACGAATAAAGTCAACTCATTCTCTTACTAAAGGGAAGCGTGCTCCTCACCTTCCTATGTTTGCTTCTTGATGATGCTTTGCTTTCATACGATTGATCCGAGGTAGAATGCCCCGATTGATGACCTTGCTTTCACTCTAGCTACCAACTAGATAAGTCTTAGCGAATCTCCAAGCTAATCATCGGCTTGTCTTTACACTTCATTTTCACGACCGCTTTAATATTAATACCTTATCTTTATTAACACAGTAACTCGAACAAGAAACCCGACCTTAAGGGTTCTAATGGTTATTAATAAAAAGCTTGACAAAGGAATCGATATCCCATATCCTCCTCAAGAAAAGAATCTAAGGTTTTGGACATCTTACATCTTTCTAACCCAACCCAAAAGCCATTCTCATCATGGAACCCGCCTCCCGCTCATAGCTCGTACCCAATACTAATACCCAATAAGGTTTTTCTTTCCCTCACCTCGGAGAATGCTCGCAAAACTCACTTGGATCTTTGGCATGTGTTATTAAATCAAGTGATACACAACCAACCGCACCTTGGGGTTTACATGTGCCGGTGTACTTCTTATCCTTACCCATAACTCAAGGAAAGCATCACATCGATGAATCGGGACGCCCTTAACGCGGAGCTCTCTTTAGGCTATTGTTCGATTTCACGCCTCAAGCTAATAGCCGTTGGATTCTGGTACTCTTTAGAACATGTGATTTACCCAATCAATGAGCGGAACTACCCATCCCATCGAGGTGCGATTGAAGTACCTATCTCTTTTTTCATCTAGTGCTATAAGCATCTTTTTTTAAGCGGATGCTCGCTCTCAAGTTCATACCAACAAGTGAGACTTCCCTCTATAACCGAATTGAGCTAGCCGGTATCCTACTCTCGACCTTGGCTATATTTGAGGATAAAAACCTAGTGTTGGTTGAGAGCACTATACTTTATTGTTATTGCATTTGGTTGGTCTCTCCTTTGGTTTTGCTTTCTTTTCCTATGTCCTTTTTCCTTGACCTCTTCCGCGACGCCTTTTCATTTCAAGCTTTTACATCATCAAGCTTACGCTTACCCGCCTTCTAGCAGAGCCTAAGTGGCGTGTCAAACCACCAAGAGCGAGACGATTATACAATCCCTAGTGCGTGCAT
Organism: Stenogyne calaminthoides; assembly: GCA_037126765.1. Taxonomy (NCBI): domain Eukaryota; kingdom Viridiplantae; phylum Streptophyta; class Magnoliopsida; order Lamiales; family Lamiaceae; genus Stenogyne; species Stenogyne calaminthoides. The sequence goes on along the minus strand of JBBCBC010000007.1, from coordinate 39,674,746 downwards.
CAAGGAGCATGGTGTCGGAATGTGTTCTCCTCTGCTGGTTGCGTTCGCTTTTCATTGATTCAATCTCCAAGAAGAAGCGTAGCTAGCCATTAAAGAAAGGATCGTCTCGTTCTTCCTTATGTATGGTCTTTCCCCAAGGTCGTAATAAGCCCTATATAGATCCTAAGATCCATCCAAATCAAAACAAAAGGTGCATCGGTGAGACGATACTGAAGAGGCCTAAGATATGAATCTGATACGCAAGGTCTAAACCCATCGTAAGGAGCCGCCAGAGAATATGGGAGTGGGGAATGCTCTTTCATGTTCAAAGCCCTCTTCTTTCTGACGGACAAAAAAGAACCTTTCGCCTTTGTTCTCTTAGGCCAAATAGGCAAGAGATCTAATCAATGGAGTAAAGCTAGGAATTGATGCCAAGAATCGACATGGGGACGCATACCGCAATAAGCGGAATAAAGGTTTTGGGATCAACCCCGCTTTACATACGAATGGCTTGTTTGCGAGAATTGGTAGAAAATAGTTACGTCTTGAGAATGTTAACACGAACAAAGGGATTGGCTGCTATGATTGAGCTGTGATATTCTTTTTCTACCGCTTTAAAACCGAAAGCAACACGCCCTAGCTCGGGACAAAGAGTCATCTTTGAGAGATTCACCAAGGGGGGCACTAGTCAATAGCTAACCCACCAAACATAACCCAATTAATAACGAATTCTTGCTTGAGTTAGCATTCATAGTAGATTCAATCCCTCCCCTCACAATGGATGAAATTCCTAAAGGCGCCTCACATCTTAAGAAAGATATTCTCGATTTCTTTTTGTTCTTTCCTCAGTAGGTAGGTAATTCTTATTATATATAATAAATATCGGGTGCTCTTCGACTTACGGATCCGAAAGTCTTTGGTTCGAGCCCACTTCATGCCCCTAAGCAAGACATTCGGTCATAGAGTGAATATCGATGAACTCGCCTATATGCTTAACACCGGCAATTCATCCGCGCTTCCTCCTATTGAAAGTAGTAGTCAGAACCACTGCTAGACATGCGAGGGCTGGTCCACGACATTAGATTAAATAGATTTTCTTTATATTTCATTTTATAATCTAAATAGAAAGAAATGAAGAACTCGCTAGCTACCTACGGAGAAGAAGTGAGAGGTGCCAAAACAACAACCGCATACCAAAAAACAACCCGGGAAGAGGAGATTTTACCCAAACTCTCAGATCTCTTCCACTCCTTATGGGCAATAGCGACCCAGTATAGAATAAATGTGCAAACAAATCCAGGCGATTCTTCTTCAACTCAAAATTATGAGATTTATTCTAATCCCTGATAAGCGACTAAGAGCCTTTCAATAGCGCAAAAATGATCTTGTTAACATTAGAGACTCTACTTTGTGAGTTGCCTACCCTCATTGGTGGACTAGTTTAGTTAGAGAATGGGACGATAGAGCTCAAATCAATAGAATACTGGTTTCGTGACCGACCCGAGCCACTAGGATCGGTTGGTAAGTTTCATCCCGTGCTTGGACTTGGGATAGCTATTCCTTGCATCGTGAAGAGTTATGGCTTACTTCTAGGCTTTTCGGGGAAGGGAATGTCATTATTCTATATCAATAACAATAGAGAAGAGGCCGGTATAAAAAGAGAGAAGTTTTTCCATCAACGTGCCAAGCTAAAGGGCGGAATCGGCGACTTTCATTCTCATATACGAGAGAGACGACTTCTTTCTTTCCTTAATAAGCAAGTGAGTTAGACTCTGGTTCGAGCATACTTGGATCGAAAGGTCATGATAAGAGTTTCCGAGTGAGTCAAAGGTCAATTGAGAAATGTAGGGATTGATGAGATGTCTAGGTGATTGAACGAATTATAGGTTAGGCAGCCTAAACCAAGGCTCATGAAGTCGACTTAGAAGCTACAGATGTCATGAATTGGTCTACCGGTACCCCTAAAAGGAAGAATCCGATCTACTATGAAAACCTTCCCCAAAGAATAACTATCCCAGAGTTGGAGTTATGGAGCTAACTACCAAAGTCGGACCACCTCTTTTGGGGAGTTGAATCATCAATCTCGGACTAGGCTTGACCAAGGACAATAGATCGAACGATCTGCCTTCAACAATGAACAACAAAAGTAGGAAGCCGGGATACGTTGCCGTGTGGGTGCTGCGTCGCCCGATGCTAATTGAGGGAACCGATCCACCAAATGCTCACTCTTTTCACCCCCTTTTATCTCGCTTGGTTCCCATCGCTACCATGTAGATTCCGCTTGCTCCAGGCGATGGACCATCCAGCGATTGGGCGTGGACATAAGGGTCTTTATGATATAATTAACAATTTGCTTCATTTTCAATTAGGCCTTGCTCTAGCTTCTTTAGGGGTTATTACCTCCTTGGTAGCTCAACATATGTACTATTTACCTGCTTATGCATTCATAGCACAAGACTTTACTACTCAAGCTGCATTATATACTCATCACCAATATATTGCGGGATTCATCATGACAGGGGGCTTTTGCTCATGGAGCTATCTTTTTTCATTAGAGATTACAACCCGAGCAAAATGAAGATAATGTATTGGCAAGAATGTTAGACCATAAGGAAGCTATCATATCTTATTTAAGTTGGGCGACCTCTTTCTCGGGATTCCATACCTTGGGACTTTATGTTCATAATGACGTCATGCTTGCTTTTGGTACTCCGGAAAAGCAAATTTGGATCGAACGAAAAGGGCGTCTCGTCTTGTTATAAGGAATCTTAATGGAAAGGACTCACTCATGTATGAAAAGAAAGATCATGCCTCAACAATTGGCGATATTGAAACATTGAAATTGAGGTGCTCAAAGGTACAATCCTTAACGATTCGAGGATAGTTGCCGAGGAACGAAGGAGAAAGAAAGTCGATATGTCCGCCATTGCTTAGCTACATGTACAACTACCTTAGCTCCTCGGGAGGTTTGTAGCATCGAACATGCATGGTAGTTTGTCCACCGCTTGGGCATTGGCTTGATCTTGGTCCGCTTATCCGGGGATTGGTTCCGCGAAAAGTAGCAAAGATTGTTCTGGATAGTAGGAGGTTCTCGCCAGAAGGATAGTTCGGGTAGGGATTGTCGTTCCTTTGACGCCGCTTCTCCTTCACTTTGAGTGGGATGAAATATTCTAGTTTTTGAAAGGATTTCAACCTCGAACTCAATAATTGGTTTTAACTTTCATCAATCTAGCGAAGATGCCCACCAAAATGAACATGGAACTGACTTGATCTTTTCTCTCTTGATAACGGAAGATAGTAAAGTCTCAGCTAGACTTATCTCATTCTTCAGTTTACTCACATCTTTTCTTCTATAATAGCTCGTCACATTAGAAAGTTTCACGATAATTCGGTACTCATTAGGTATCCTTCCGGCGTGACTTCATTTGAGATTCTTCTTTCACTTCCAAAGCATTCTCTTAGTCACTTGACTACATTTAGACTCTCCATGAATATAATTGAACAAAGAACTATCTTATTGATTGACCCTGCCTATAAAAATATGGACCTTATAAAAAGAACGATCAATTATAAAAAGATATTTACTAAATAGAAAAGTGTGTGAACCTCAGCGAATCTAGATTTAAAAATAGCCTCCTGGACTGAACCGACCTTTTTAATAGATTATAACTATCAATAAAGTAGGAATGGTAAAGAAAGAGATGCACTTTCTGGACACAGGATCCAGAGTTTTTTCGAGAAAAGGTCTCATCCTTCAATATCATGATTGGGTCGACCAAGCCAGATCATGAGTGAATAGAAAATCGAAAATGTACATAGCTCTTCCAGCTGAAATACTTGGAATAATTCTACCACTTCTACTAGGAGTAGCCTTTTTAGTGCTAGCTGAACGTAAAGTAATGGCTTTTGTGCAACGTCGAAAGGGTCCTGATGTAGTGGGATCGTTTGGATTGTTACAACCTCTGGCAGATGGTTTGAAATTGATTCTAAAAGAACCTATTTCACCAAGTAGTGCTAATTTCTCCCTTTTTAGAATGGCTCCAGTGGCTACATTTATGTTAAGTCTGGTCGCTCGGGCCGTTGTACCTTTTTGATTATGGTATGGTATTGTCGATCCCAACATAGGGCTACTTTATTTGTTTGCCATATCTTCGCTAGGTGTTTATGGAATTATTATAGCAGTCGTCTACTAATTAATTAGGGGCGCCATTCGGTCGCCTATGATACTAGGACCAATAGGTCAAAAATTGGTTTGTCTTGCCGCAGTGTTGAACGATCTACTCTACACGGTGTGGGGCTTACAGGGCTAGGGCTCATAAACCCTTTCTTTCATTCATCAATAGGGCCCTGGTTGGTCACTTTTATGGGCGGGATCGAATCGATAAGTAGAAGTCATAAAAGATAGATCTTTCTATTATTTAGATAGAAAGAAAAAAAGATTCATTGTCTTTTAACAGCTCTTTTTTTCTTTTGTCAACGCTACTAAGGACCTATAGGTTTGCCTACTTAACTTATGAAAGAGTTTGAGAATGGGTTATGCAAAAAGGAAAGGGCGCTACTTAGTTTCGCAAGCCCTTGTCATTGTCGATCAACTAAGTAGGGCCTGAGGCCACTTGCGAATCCCAGAATTTGAGGAGCATGCCGCAACAAAAAAAGAAAAGGATGGTCCCTATGCATTTAATTCTTTCGAGAAAAGTACCCCCATCATAATGAACCTCTCCTTGTGATCGGGATGAGGTAGATGCCTCCCAAATAGGGACGGATCGAATCGGAGTTTCCTTAGGTGGCCTCCGACCTACAATTATCCTTAAACTTCCGTGCTTGGTGGAGAAGAAGAAGAAGCAAACAAAGGTACGCCGCTTGTTGTCTTGTTCTCTGTCATGAATCGGATCGCTCACCGCCTAGGTCGATTATTGAGCAAGAATGGTCGAGAACATATTACCCAACTTAGGGGACAAGGGGTGGAACGACCTCTCGATCTACTTACAAAGAACCCCGAATAATAAAAACGTCGTCTAGGCGTTCCTCCGCTCCGATCTCCCCACGCCTAGGGCGTTATGCGGGCCAAGAGCCATAGTTAGTTGTTGTTTCCATTTGGTTCTTTCTTTATCGTTGTTGATACCGCGCAAGACCCACCAGGATGATGTCCGCTTTCTGTTGGTAGTTAGAGGACTCTTAGTACTGCATACCCGGGCACCGGTTAAAGACCAATCAAATCATTGGATTTTCTTTCTTGCTCACCCTTAGCAAATGGGAAAGGAGTCTATCTATCTGCCTAGCTTTGGTAGATTTCCCCAACGCAATCCACGTAAATTCCACGAATCCCTTGGTGGATAAGTCCGACGACTTCAAAGAAGAAATCTTGGAATTGAAGTTTCTCCATCCTTGTGGATCTCGATCTATAGTTTGGGGTAATACATACCAAAAGGTTCAAGAAGGAAGGCGATAAGAGTATATAACCAACCCAATTCTTCAGATAACCTATTCACATTAGTGAAGGGCCGGATGTATAAAGGAAGTGGACGTTTATGAGACCTTTGTCGGGATGCATAGGGGAGTCAACCTACGAGCACGGAAGAGCGTGGTACCGATACCCCTCTCTAAGTAAAGGTAAGATTCTTAGCCCCATGGATGACTCTATCTAAAATACAATAAGGACATCGGGTTTCCTGTTGCTCCTTTATTCATATCTTTAAGAAAGTATGCATAAGTAATAGGGTCAAGGTCAATAATAACAGTAGCTATTACCCTACTAATTGTTGGCCTCTTTTTTCTAAAAAGCTTATCCGATTCTATTGACATGAATGAAGCCGCAGAGGGTCAAGAATCGGTTGAACTAATGGCCTTGAATGAACCGCCCGAATCGAAAGGGAAGAGTTTGATTTCGACCATAGTCATAGCGGGCACTCTTTCTTGCTTCTTTTCGCTAGTGATTCTCGGGTGAGGAGAACAAGTCGACTATTGAGCATATAGCTCGGTTCTCGGTCGATCGGGTAAACTGGGTCCAAGGACTACCTCAAGTTGAGGCTATTTACCAACTCTCTTACTAAATCGGCCTTTACCCTCGCCTCCAAACTCTACTAACAATAGGTTGGTACGATCTGGAAAGAAAGTTCCATGAAAAAATCAATAGACGGACCCAGACATTCAAGTTGCCAATTTGGCAAGATTGACTCGACTCAAAGGCGAGTAAGTTGAAAAGTGCATCGCAAGGTTTAGGAAGCTTAGAACTAGATTTCAAACCTCCTTGATCGAAAAAGGAGTGTGTTAGTTAGGCTCGAGAGGTCCGAACTTAAATATGAGGGAGAATTCATTGATCTTTTACACCTAGCCACTAGAGCCGCTAGTTATGAGCGGTTGATGATAGAAAAGAAAGAGAGAAAGACCGACTCGTGGACACTTTACTACAAGGATCAAAGTCTAGAAATAGGCGTGGTAGAATAGTATTCAACCCCGCTTCTATTTGTCTAGATATGATCCAAGCGGGTTCAAGTGCTCAAGAGCATATTTACCAAACATATAAAATTCCCTCGATAAGATATTCCTTTCATTCTTCCTCTGTGTTTGTTTACAGAATGGTTCTTTTGGGGTTCTAGTTGATGGTTATTTTTGAATTCCATCTCTACTACTGAACCCATACATGAGAATTTATTCTCGGAGTTTTTCTTTGAGAAAGTCAGGTTAGTTTCTTCATCTTCCACCCTATTCGGGCAAGCAAGAGAACAAGGGGGTTTTGGGCAACTCATTTGCTTTCGAGATGGCTTTCCCAAATGGTATGTCCACTTTTCTTCCTATTCAAGAAAGTTCAGATTTTCATTTCCACCACTCGACCTCTATAAGCCTACTCTTCATTTGTTCGGTGAGTTTAGCGAGAAAGCTTCGTCGTGAGATTGTCAAAAGTATTGATTCCGAGGAAGGTGTAGTCGGGGTTGACCATAATTTACCAAGTAAGAGATAGAATCTCACTAATTGGAAGGAAAAGAGGGGCTTCGATCCAATATGATTCGGTTTCTTGGTGTGGAGAGATTTATGCCATAGCCATAAAAGAGAGAGAGCTCCTAGCCCTTTTTCTCGCAGATCAAAGAGCTTAATGAATTCCCCATTCATCCTAAGTAGTTTAGTATTTAACAGAGACATTCGACCGACTACTAGGACTACACGCCCATCTAGAATTGTGGCTCGAAGTAAGCTACCTTTCAATCCTTATTTGAGGGGTGTTTCCTTATTAAGATAAAAAGCGAAGGGCGGTGCCTCTATTTGACTAAGTAGGAAAGATTTCTTAGAATGGTCCACTATGGGTTAATTAAGGGTCGGCTACTGATCTTTGTCGATGGAACTAGTGTACCCTACCCCGATGTAAACATCAAAGAGTTTTCAATGCACCTATTGTAAATCGAAATGGAAAATCACTTGGACAGATCCTCATCTTGTTCGATGTTATCACCACTTACATCTTATCGATATGGCTAGTTTTCTAGCGATATGATATTTTTAACTTTCATTAAGGCTTGAATCCCTCTCCTCTCTAGTTGAGGTAGGCAAACCCGAAGTTTAGAGCCACCTCGATTCGGGATGTCGGAACACCAACCGGATCGAAACCCCGAATCCTAAATCGACTTGAACCTGCTTTCTTCGATCGAAACCCTTTCCTATCTAAACCCTTTCCTATCTATCGGAAGATTCATTAGAAAGATGAGAGTAGGCTCATGGAGGATCAAAAGACCATTCTCAATCCCTAAGATTCATTAGAAAGCAATATGCCTATGGAAAAAAAAAGTCTCGAGGATCCATATGATCAAAAGAAAGGCTTGCCTATATGTCTTTCTAAGCGTCCCTAAAGTTAACCGATCAATCAGTGTTTTACCTTGTGTCATCCAAAACGATTTCCAACTAAGGTTGACTATGGAAAGAAAAGTCCTTCCCTTCAAAAGAAATTACCTTTTATACTAGTTCTCGCCTACTATTACCTTTACCTTTCTTTTTTTTTTTTGGAATTGTGGTTACCTTCGCTATGACTATGTTAGGATTTCCATGGAGCTCCTTCTTTATTCCATCTATTCGCGCTTCTTGTATTTATGGAAATTTTCCATAGATCTACTTACTACTTTCAACCGGCAAATGAATATATAAATAGATCGGACATAGTTACCTATCGTCCAAAACGCCGGTGGGGTTTATCCCCACCTCGCCTATGATTGCCCCTTCTTTCTTTATCTTTAGGCGGAAAGATTCTTGGTTTCTTCCCGCATATGCCTTGCCTATACTATGGGCTCCCATTGGGAATCCTTAGGCCTTCCGAATATTTCCGTCCGCTTTGGATTCTTTCGCTTCACGCTCGCTTTCTTCCCCGATTCTGCGGACCCGAAATCACTTACTTCCTCGGACCTTCCCCTTCCGCTTTCCTTCTTTCTATTTTTGATTGAGTTATACAGATTGAAACCAGTTCTATTTGGATTTAAGACCACTTTCCTTCCTTAGAAGGTGAACATCTCATGTATGTTTAGAACCATGGAACTACCATCTAATATGGGCGAATGCTAATGCACGCTATATCTCTTAGTATAATGGGTTTACCATGAGGGAGCTCACTCTCTGTATAGGGAATTAGGTAACGAAGGGGCGATTTACGAAGAAGAAGGTAACAAGTATCGAGCGAGTTAATATGTTCGAAATAGTTGTAATCGCGACGAACGCTCCAGACTATGGTGATTAGTATCGAAGATGGTTACCTTCTAAAGCTAGGGAAAGTCCATCGTTCTATGTCTTTGCATTGCTTTCTTTCTCCGAGTTGTGTAGGGCCTGTTCAAGTTCCGCATGAGTCATTTCGGTTGGAACTTGGACGCAAGCAAGAAACTTCTTGAATATATCCTGATGGTCGGGTGTTGGGAAATTTGTATTTAGTTTTGATGGAAGTTCCAAAATAGGTTGTAATAGGACCCGGTCGGATCATTAGTCGATCGATGATTTAGAATCGATTAAGATGACCAAATTTGAATGTATAGATAGCTGATGTAAAAGATAGGTCACATATTGAGGGGGAACTCAATATGTATAGGTCATGTCAATTTATCAGATGACCAGATAAGGTCAGATGATCAGAAGACTAAACAAGTCAGAAGACAAGAAGAAGTCAGATGATTAGGTGAAGACTGAAGACACTGAGACTCAGAGAAACCTGAAGACTCGGTAAGAAACCTGAAGACTTAGTATGTCACTAAAGACACTGAGACTCAGAGTAACCTGAAGATCAGAAGACTACCAGAAGATCAAGAAGACCAGAAGACCTACATCAGCCGAGTCTGCAAATTGTGCTAAGACAACTGCATCCAAGACTCTATCGTAGATCGATCGCTTATCCGATCAAAGTCACCACACCGGTGTTAACCAAAATGGTACACCAGATCATACGAATCTTCTATAAGAATAATATCAAACTTTAATTGGACAAATACTGAAGTGCTGCACTTGTGAAGCCAATGAGAGAGCGACACGTGCGCAAAAAGGGCTAACAATGCGGGATTCGACGCTGCAGAGATAAACGACTATAATCACGCCTTCGGCCATGCCGTTATTGGAAGCACGTCACATCAAATCCTACAAACCTACCAAATATAGCCAAAAATTCAAATTGCTCTCCAACGGATCTTTGATTCTGTGGTCTATAAATATGGGATTACTCTTCAAAGTGAAAAAGACGGAAATTATCAAGAAGCTCAAACTATAGCAAAATTTCCGCACGAAGAACACAATTTTGAAGATTATTTTTTAAGTGTTCATCCCATTGTTCTTAGCATAGAAATCTCATCCTCTAGCCTTTTGGCTACATAAACTCTAGGATAGATCTCCAGTTGGAACCACAATAAATCTTTACCCAAACTCAAAAGTTAGGTTAAGTTTGTTTTGCAAGATTTCAGACTAGGGTTTCTAGTTCTGATTTCTGGGATCGGTTGAGTGTGAACTCGATAAACATCTGTTGGGTGTTGGAATAACACATTAAACTAAGTCCAGTAGGTTAAGTTGGTTTAGTTGGTGCCCCTTGTGATAGGGAAGAGTGGACGTAGGACTGATTGTCTGAACCACTATAAAAATCGTGTGTTCATTTACTTGCTCTTTACTGCTTTACACTATTACACACAATCAACCTTAAAACTGCATACATATTCTGAGTTAATATCAGTCTGTACCAAGCAACTGATCTGATCAGTTTGACAGTTTAATCAGCTGATTGAAAACTGACTTGAGAATCTGATTTGATAAAACTGGTTTTTCACACGGGTACAAACTAGCTTCCACACTATCAATTAAACTGACAGATACCTAACTGATCTGTCCTCAGACACTCAGTAAGATTGGATATCAGTCCAAACTGATTCACTTGCACTCTGATCGGGCAAACTGCAATTACACCTGATCTGCACGAAAAAGTTTTCAGAAGTCTATTCACCCCTCCCCTCTAGACTTCTGCCCTCACGAAACCCGTTCGGGACCTACAAGTGGTATCAGAGCAGTGGTTCTACAGACCACTGGCTTTGAGTATCATCAGTTCTTGAGGAAGAACCTTTGTGGTCACTTGAACTGATCTTGAAAAACCTTTTTCAAATCTCATTTGTTTTCAAAATCACGATCAGCATGGATAATACTTCGGGTATGTATCATGATTTGCCTAAATTTTCCATTGATGAGTATGCAGACTGGACAATATACATGAGCAACCATCTGGGATCAATAAGCGGCAGAATGATGGAAGTTATTGAACGAGGACCCATCATCATCTATCATGGCAACCCAGTTGTTGGAGGTGATCTAGATTTTGCAGTTGGAAGTCTTGTCAGAAAGAGTCCTGCCCTGATGGATGCTGAAGAGAGAAAGTTGTACACTCTGGATACAATAGCCAGGCACATAATCATGAAGACCATGGACAAGATAACCAAAGAAAAGATAAAGTATCTCAAGACAGCCAAACAGATGTGGGATACACTTGCTGAGATGTGTGAAGGAAATGATCTGATTAAAGATAGCAAGCTGAACTGATGAAATTCGAGAAACTTAAGATGCTGCCAAATGAAACCATCAATGAGCTCGATGGAAGAATCACCATGTCAGTCAACAAGCTACGGGAACTTGGAAGAGAAATGTCAGATAAAGACATTAATTACAAGATCTTGAGATCTCTAACCAAGAAGTGGGATATGAAAGTCACGGTAATCAAGGATTGTCAAGATATTGCCAAGATGAAGTCAAGCAACCTGTTCCTAAGTCTTAAAGCCCATGAGTTCGATCTGATCAAAAGAGGGCAAGAAGAAGAAAACGAGTCGCCTGCTGAAGCCACACCCTCCACATCAAAATCAGTTGCATTCAAAGCAGCCAGCAGCAAATCAAAGTCTACTGAACCTGTTGGAAATATTATAAGCCAAGCTGAACAGATTGCTTTGCTAACCAGAAAACTTGAAAAATCTAACATTCAACTTGGTAAGTATCGCAGATTTTACAGGGATTATCAAAACAGCAGAGGGAGAGATAGGAGGCCAGCTGACAGATCTCCAGAAAGGACCAAATCTGATGACCGAAGAGATGATCACAGAAGGGATCATAGAGAAGATAAGAAAAGAGATGATCGGTCTGATGAAAGAAGAGACAACAGATCTGAAAGAAGAAGTTCCGATTACAATCAGAAAGGTAAGTCACCTGACAGATTCTACAGACGGAATGACTCACCTGGCAGAAGAAGTTCTGTGGATTGTGGAACATGTTTCAACTGTGAGAAACCAGGTCATTACAGCGCAGATTGCCCAGACCTGACTCCAAGAGAAAGAGAAGAGAAGCTGAACAGAAGAGATCAACACTATAGAGACAGGAAAGCCATGGTTGCTGATACATCAGGAATCGATGATTTTTATCTGCCTTCTGAGGACTCTGGCTACTCATCAGTAGAGGACTTTTGTCTGATAAGCAATGCTGATGATTTCAACAACCATGATGATCTGATATTCTCTTCTGATGATGAAATATGTCTGATGGCTAAGGAGGAAGACCAATCTGAGGTAACCTCTAAACCTTCTGCTTTTTCAGTTTCCACACCAGCTATAATTAGCACACCTGCTGGAGAGATTGACTTGCAGCTCTATTCTGAGCAATTGCTTGATGATCTCTCTAACGCAGTAGACACTTATACAATAGTGGAAGCTGAAAACAATAAGCTAAGGATAAAAAATACTCAGCTTGTTAAGGAGAACGCTGTCAGAAAAGTAGCTGAACTGAAATCAGCTGAAGCTGCTCAGAAGGTAACTGAAGAACTGAAAGTTCTGAAAGTTAAATCTTCTGATCAGGAGAAGCAGATTAAGGAACAACTAGCAATCAATAAACAGCAAGCTGATGATTTTAAAATCTTACAAGCTAAGTTTGATGAACTCTTCCGACTACATGAGAGTCTGAAATCTACTGAGGATAGTTTACGTAAGAAAATAGAGGTTTTCATGAAATCTTCGAAAACCGTTCAGATATGAACAACTATTTTCGAAAGCCAACTAAAAAGAAGGGAATTGGGTATGAAAACCCTTCTACATCCTCAAAAGCCCCATCTGGTTTACTTCAAAAAGGTGTAATCAAACGAGTTTCTGATATAGATACACATAAAGCAAAATATGTATCTGATAAGGGAAAGAGACCTGTTGAGCAAGTAAGGCAAGTGCCAAATTAGAAAGGTAACAAAAATGGAACTCAACTGATTAAGCATCAGTAGAATCATCAACAAGAACCCGATTCTTCTGAAGAGACCTCAACCTGATCAGCAGAATAGGTATCAGAAAAGACAACCTATCAAAGGAAAATCTAATCTGAAACCTAATCAGGGTCAGCTGCCTAACAAGCAAGCTAAAGGTAAACTCCCAAGACCATGTATGCCAAAAAGATATGAATCTGTTGGGAGATGAATTTAATAAAAGATATATGATTTTGATTTGATCCCAAAACCCTGAAGTATGACATGTTCAGAATGATCTTGATAGTTGAGTCAGGATTCAATTTTAGAGTATTCAGGATGTTATCTGCAAAATGTATAGTCAGCAGATATAGTTTAAGATAGGATCTGAAGACTCTGAAGAAATCAGTATGTTTATGAGGAAACTAAAGTTTCAAAGATGAAACCAAGGTTCTCAAGACTCGCAGAAAATCGAGATATCAAGACTCAAGAGATACCGAGGAATCAAGACTTCAAAGACGAAGATTCAAAGTATCGGTCAAGAGACTCGAAGACTCAAAGACTCAAGACCACAAGACTCGAAGTCTCTGAAGACGCAAGACTAAAGACTGAAATTGAAGATCAAGAATAATGAAGGCACAATAATTATCAAGACTCAAGAAGGTATCAATGCTCAAGATGAACCCAAATGTTCCGAGGCACTGAATATATCTATCTGAAGGATGCAATACTGAGAAAAATGCGATTCTTTAGAAAGTTAGATATTGCTAAGACATTCAAATGCAGACAAAAGGAACTAAGTCAGAAGTGTTGTTAAGGTTATATCAAACTCAGAGTTTGTAACCAAAAGAGCCGTTGAAGGTGTCTACCTTTAACTGGAGACAAAAGTCAAAAAGAGGAAGACGACACTGTACCATACTGACACTGACAGTGACAAGTAGCTGAAAAAGATGTCAGATGTACAAAAGTTCCAGACTGCAAAAAGTGAAGACCGGCTACATGAAAGGCTATTGCCTAAAACGTGTTAGGGAGTTTCAAACCCTAAATATAGCCGTTTCTCACACACCATAAGAGGAAACTCACGAAGCTATCTCTCCAACGGATAGTTTTCAAAAGTGACCTTGGTGTATGCCTATAAATACTGGTGACCCTCTACATTGTAAGGTTACGGAAATTTATACGCAAACTCAAGAGCTCAAACTTATTCTTGCAAAAGTTAAAGCACTTTCGAAAAACTTAGAATTTCCCAAGTGCTTCTATATTGAAGAAAGCTCACTATACTAAGCCTAGCTTGATAAGAATTATCAAAAGCTTAGTCGAGATATCCTAACCCTTTGCAATTGTGCTTCATTGTAAAGGATATCTCATCCTAGTTGAAACTAACCGAGAAACCCCAAACCCTTGAGAAGGTAGTTGGAGTGTGTTTGTTGGTGAGAAGAGTTGTAAAGAGTTAGTAAACTATGCGGAGTAGTCGAAAAAACTCTAGAGGAGAAGTTAGTAAGCTCTGAGGGGTAGTCTCAAAGCTTGTTTGTGTTTGAGTAAGTAAACTACGGAGGTAGTCGAAAAGCTCAAGGTCGGGTTGAGTAAGTAAACTACGTGGAGTAGTCCCGAAAAACTCGTACGAAGTTGAGTAAAGTAAACTACGCGAGGTAGTCGAAGCTCGGTTGATAGTGAATTTCTCCGAGGATCGAGAGAGAGTGGATGTAGGAGCTTGAGTCTCCGAACCACTATAATTGTTGTGTTCTTTATTGCTTTCCTTATCTGTGCTTAATTTTGCATTGACTTGATTTTGAAAGCATACTTTTCAATCGATATTCGAGTTGGAATCAATCCAATTGAAGTTGCATAATTGAATCACGCCTAATCACTATTTCATAAAGGGAAGATTTTCAAAGAAAGCTTAAAACGAGTATAAACTAAGGGCCAACCATTCCAATTTGATCGAGTAGCTAGAACGAATAGTTACCAAACCGAACTCTCATTTGAGGATTCAGTAAGTTAGTTATCTGATCCAAGCAACTCAGGATCTCTGACACTCAGGACTCAGTTGGGATTATCTAAGGTATCTGAAAGCGACTCGAGATCACCGCTCGAGAGAATTTGACTCGGAAAGCGACATGTGCTTCTCGTAACCTAATCTTGAGGATTATCTCGACCCAAGTGATCTCGAAGAAAAAAGTTTTAAAAACACCGAACACGTGTATTCCCCCATACACGTGTAAGACTCGTTTGCACCGACCAACAAGTGGTATCGGAGCAAATGGTTCAACTTGACCACTTACTGTGTTGACCAAAAGTTTTATTTTCAAAAATACTTGTCGTCTATCTGAACTGATCTTATTTGCTGAAAAAAAAATTCAAAAGATCAGATAAAATGTCTTCTAAAAAACTTCCCATGTTCTCAGTGGAGAACTATGATCTATGGAGAAAGAGAATGCAGGGCTCATCTCAGATTCCAAACATGAGCGTATGTGGAGAGTGGTCTCTCAAGGACCATTCCAATTTCTTGTGGTGAATCCCGGAGGAACGAAGATGAGAGAATTGATCCTAGAGCGAAATTTCCTAAATCGATGACCAACTGACTCCTGAGGAGAGAAAGTTAATCAATCTAGACTACATTGCAAAAGACACACTATACAGTACAATTGATGATGGTGTGATGGGAATGATCTCTCACTGTAATACTGCTAAAGAGATTTGGGATACACTAGCTGTAATGTGCCAAGGCACAGATCATATAAAAGAAAACAAACTTTCAGTGGCAATTGGAAAGTTTGATAGTTTTGAAATAGATGATGGTGAATCAATAGATAAATTGGAAGTCAGATTCACTAGCATCATGAATGATCTAAATGCACTTGGAAAGAAATATCCACAGAGAGAAGTTGCATTGAAAATTCTTAGAAGTCTTTCTAAGAAATGGGATATTCATGCAGTGGTGATTGAAAACACCAAGAATATTAATTCAATACCTTACCAACAAGTCTTCTCTGAGCTGAAGGCCTATGAATTTGTAATTGATAAGAAATCCAAAAAGGCTGACAGCAAAGATGATTCTTCATCGAGTAAAAATGTGGCTTTAAAAGCCAAAGATAAAACCTGTAAAACTAGAGAGTCTGAGAACCCCCATGCCAAACATCAGGATGAGCTTGAGGAAAAGCTAGCACTGATGGCAAGGAGGTTTGATAGACTTAATAGTAGATTTGGAAAATACAAAAGCTATTACAGGAACCACAGGTACCAGAAGAAACCTGAGGACAGATCAACTGAGAAGAAGAAGGACCTGAAAGCTGAAGGATCTTCATCCAGAAAGAAGGACTCCAAGTCCAAGGAAGAAAATGATCAGGATGATGATACCAACAGATGCTATAATTGCCAGAAGAAAGGTCACTTCCAGTATGATTGTCCAGATTTGAGTGCTAAGGAGAGAAGAGAAAGGCAAGCTAAAAGAGACCAGAAGTTCTCAAGCAAAAAAAGGCCATGGTTGCGAAGAAGAAGAACACTCGAGGAGGATCTAGCTCTTCGGATGAGATATTCTCAGACAGTGAAAGTGATGACATCTGTCTGATGGCCATTGAGGAGGTAAACTCTTCTTTCTCTGTTGTTGCTCCTACACTAGCACAAGAGTTTTCAAGTTCCACTGAAAACAGTCATTTTGACCTGATGGATTCTTTTGAGAATCTGATGAAGGACTATGCTGTTTTGCAAGGACTGCTATATAGAACTCAAGAGCAGAATAAGGAACCGAAAGCTCAAAATCTAAAATGGAAAGACTTTAGCAATATTGAAATCACTTCTCAATTAATGGGAGCTACTGATGAACTGGATGTTCTGAAAGTACAACTCTCAGAGAAAGAGAAGTTGATAATGTCCCTAACTGAAAAGCTAGAGAAATCCACTGAAGAAATTCAATAATAATCGAATCGAGATCAATGACCTCTCGAGAAGCATAAAACTCTCTACAGAATCGTGAGGATAGTGAATAAAGAAGTTAACTCTATTGAATAATGCATCTAATGTAATAGATGAAATTCAGAGTTACCAGAGATCTGTGACTATAAAAACTGGATTTGGATTTATTCCATGGGGAACCTCACAAGGTCATCTAAATGCTGCATCAAGTAGCAAGAAGACTATCTTTGTAAAACCCAAGGGCACCTAAACTTCAAACCAAGTAATGCCCAAGGTTGTAGACAAGGAAAAGGACCTATGGTCTCGAAAAAAAATCAATAATCGGGTTAGAAAGCCCAAACCTCGGTGAAGGCTAGAAAACCCGAAAGGGCGATTGAAAGTTTCGAGCAAGTACTTCAAAGCCTCGTGCTAAGAATGCAAACCTGAAAGGCTCCACATCGAACCATTAGAGGAATCCTCGGATGAGAAACACTCAAAGAGAGACATTCTTAATCAAAGAGACCAAGTCCTCGGTATCTTTGAAGAGACCAGATTTCAAAGATGCACAACCCGAACCCCACTTGCCTAAGGGTAAAGGTTATCCAACCCGAGTCATCAAAGATTTAGACCGGCTGCACAGAAGCCAAAGCAAATGAACAGAAGGCCTGAACCAAAGAAGAATTCAAAGGCACATGTTCATGCTAAAGCTATCACACATATACAGAAAACTGCTAAGGCACCCAGAGTAGTGGATGTATATGTTGATGTTTATGGAAGACAAATTAGCCACTCTAAAGTGATTAGAGTTGTCGAGCGATTTGGATTCCAAAAGGTACATCTAACCTTGTAGGACCCTACACAAATTGGGTACCTAAGAATTGATCTATTTTTCAGGAGGAAAACAAGGGCACTGAACTTACTAAAGATCACATGGCACTGATGAGCAAAGATGAAAAAGCTCCTGATATATGGTATCTTGACAGTGGATGTTCAAGACATATGACAGATATACAAGAAGATACTCAATGATTATGTTGAACAAAGAGGTCCACAGATCACTTTTGGAGATAACTCCAAGGATGATGATCAAGGATATGGAACTTTGGAAATCGACTCGATTCATATCCATGGTGTTTCATATGTATCCGGATTGAAGCATAACTTGCTTTCAATTAGCCAATTTGTGATAAGGGTTTCAATGTTGAGTTCTCTAAGAACTTATGTTTTGTGAAAGATGATACATCACATAAAGTATTACTGACTGGTACAAGAAAAGGGAATGTGTATCTTGGCGATTGGAGTTCAACTCCTAAAGATACATGTTTAGTTGGTAAAAGTTCCACAGATACCCGGTTGGTTATGGCATAAAAGAATGAATCACCTAAATTTCAAAACCCCGAACAAGCTTGCAAGATTAGCTCTTGTGAGAGGGTTGCCTAATGAAGTGTTCAAGAAGGAACATATTTGTGATGTGTGCGAAAAAGGAAAAAACAAATAAAAGCATCATTTAAAAAGCAAAGTAGAAGTTTCTACCGACGAATACTTCGCCATCGCATATGGATCTTTTTGGTCCTATAACACCAAATAAGCACTAATGGCGGAAATACACATTGGTAGTAGTTGATGACCACTCAAGATATACTTGGGTCATATTCTTACTCAAGAAGAAAGAGACTCGAATAAAGTCGCCAGAGTTCTTGAAAAGGCTCAAGATTGAGAAAAATCGAGTGTGGTCAAAATCGATCCGATAAAGGAACCGAGTTTATAAATCATATCATATCGATTATTGTGCGAGAGAATGGAATTTCACATGAAACATCACCGCAAAGGACCCCTCAACAAAATGGTGTTCTTTGAAAGAAGGAACAGACTCTGAAAGAAAGAAGAAAGGGACAATGATTCTTTGGTTTACATTCCTAAAAAAAGTTTTGGGTGAAGTCATCAACACCGCATGCTACTACTCTCGAAACGCATCCATGTTGACCAAGAGTCAAGGCAAAACACCTTATGAGCTTTGGAATGAAAGGAAGCCTCTTGTTTCTTTCTTTTTTCATGTGTTTATTTGCAAGTGTTTCATACACAATAATGGTAAAGATCGATTGAAAACATTTGATAGTAAAAAGTCGATTAAGGAATATTCTTAGGATATTCGAAGTCAATAAAAAGCTTTCAAAGTTTACAACCTGTAGGACTCTTATTGTGGAAGAAATACCTCATGTTGTTTTTGATGAATCTACTTGTGTTCGGAAGAAACAGAACATGATGCGATGAACCGACTAAGAGGATCACCAGATTAAGCCCGAAACATAAAAGATAAATCATCCATCGAACACGAAAAGAAGAAGTCGATCACTATCTATGATTGGAGTGACTCGGACTCGATAAAGAAGTTCGGGATGGAAATCGATGGTGAGACTCGGAAAAACCAACACTCCAAAGGTGACCAATCTGAACAGACACCGCCTCGCACTCGTATATGTGATGCCAATGAAGATGTGGTCACAAATTGAGGCAAATTCTCGAATCTATCAACCAAAGGGGAACAAATGTCTCGACAATGTTCTCAATAGAATTTCCCCGAGGAAGATGATTCCCTTTCTCCTTTCTCGTTGTTCCCTCGAAGTTTATTGATTTAACAAAACCTAACATTTCAAATGTTGAGGATATTCTTGAAGGGGAACATCAAGAAGGAAATGGTTATATAGTCATCCTACAAGTCGATTGTGGGTGATCTAACCGAAGGTGTTAAAACAAGAAGGTTCCATGGTGAGAGTGCACTATTCTGGCCGCTTCCTATCGAGAGAAAGAACCTCTTGAGATTGGTGAAGCTCTACAAGATTCTCATTGGATTCTTTGCTATGCAAGATGAAATAATCAATTCTCAAGGAATGAAGTATGGGAGCCGGTAGATAGACCGAAAAGGCACAATGTCATTGGAACCAAGTGGGTTTTCAAGAATAAAAGAGATGAAAACAACAAAATTGTGAGAAACAAGGCAAGGCTAGTTGCACAAGGTTATTCCCAAGAAGAAGGCTTGGATTATGATGAAACCTTTGCACCTATTGCAAGATTAGAAGCCATCAGATTGTTTCTTGCATATGCTGCCCACATGAAGTTCACATCTATCAAATGGATGTGAAAAGTGCATTTCTGAATCGGTGTGCTTAAAGAAGAGGTTTATGTGGAACAACCTCCTGGTTTCAAATAGAATGACCAAATTTACAGGCTCAGAAAAGCTTTGTATGGTCTCAAACAAGCACCCAGAGCATGGTATGATACTCTTTCTCAGTTTCTTACTGACCATGGTTTTGTCAAATGGATCGTTGATAGAACTCGCTTGATAGAGGATGGGGAAGATATCTTACTAGTTCAGATATATGTTGATGACATCATTTTTGGATCTCCAAACCATCAGCTGTGTGAAAAGTTTTCAACACTGATGAAAGGCAAGTTTGAGATGTCAATGATGGGAGAGATGAATTTCTTTCTAGGTCTTCAAGTGAAACAATCAAAGGAAGGAATATTCATCAACCGTGCAAAATACACCGAGATCCGATTGCTAAATATGGTGTGCAGACTTGCAATACAGTTAGAATTCCCATGAATACTAACTACAAGATGGATCCTGATTCTGAAGGCAAATCAGTGAGTCATACTGATTATAGAGGAATCATTGGATCATTGCTATATCTCACAGCAAGTAGGCCAAATATAACATTTGCTGTTGGGATATGTGCAAGATACCAAGTTAATCCTAAGGCTAGTCACATGGAAGCTGCCAAAAAGATACTGAAGTATCTTAAGGGCACAGTGAATAGAGAATTATGGTATCCAAACCGATGATAACCTTGAATTAACCGTTACTCGAGATCTTGATTATGGAGGTTGCAGACCGACAGAAGTCCACTTCAGAACTTGTCAATTTCTAGGAAGTAAGTTGATATCTTGGTTTTCGAAGAAATGGACCTCGATGTAACAAGTACTACCGAAGCAAGAATATATATGGTCTGCAGGAAGTTTGTTGTGCTTTCGATTCTTTGGCTCGCATAAACAATTAAGGGATTATAAAGTTGTAGCCAATGAAGTACCAATATTTTGTGATAATAATAGTGTCATTGCTATTTTACAAAATCCGGTATTGCACACCAGATGCAAGCATGTGGATATCAGACATCACTTCATCGAGATCATGTCGAGAAAGAAGGACATAAGGATGGAGAAAATTCATACTGATAAGCAGAGAGCTGATATCTTGACTAAACCTTTGGCTGAATCAAGATTTCAGGAACTTTCAGTTGAATTAGGGATGTTAGAACTAGGTGTATAGAGTAAAATCTGAAAAATTGAAGATTTTCAGATGCATAAAGTTTTCTCATAATTCTTCTGAGAAGCTTAGGATAAAATGGAAATACTGAACTGAGTCTCAGGAAACTCAGATTCTTCAAGGTCAAGATTCAAGAAAGATATCTTGAACCAATCCAAGATTTCGAGAGCATATTGAACCAATCCAAGATTTCTCGAAGATTATCTTGACATTTTATCAAGGTCAGTACTCAGTAAGACTGATAGAGGGAAATTAGTCTGAAGAAGTAATGACTCATGCGACTCATTTATTGCTTAAGTAAAATTCAGTAATCATTCACAATAAATACAAAACACCTGAGGAATGTTTTTGGGTGGGATCGTTTTAAATTCCGAAGAAGGTCAATAGTCATTTAATGCTCTGCTACATTAATGACCAATAAGGGTGCTTTGGCAGCTTACTTTTCGGAGATCTTCGTATACCCGATTAATCGGAGATTAATCTCAACCGTTGTTTTTCACCTAACCAACGTGATTCCCCATGATCTCGAAGCTATATAAACCCCAATAAGCCATTCAAGCCAAAATTTTATCAAACCCTTCGTTCCCAAATCCTCTGCAAATAAATCCCCTTTGCCCAGAAATTCCCAAACCCTAAATCTTCATTTCTTCAATCAATCTCTAAAATGGCTCCAACCTTGTTCGAGAGATTAGCCGAAATCAACAATATCGTGTGTTGATGGATATTGTGAGCAAGAGCATCATGAGTCTTGCGGAGTTTTGAGCAGATCATTACCCCGAAGCTCAGATTGATGGCGGCAATCGAGGCCTCACCCACCACTGACTTCAACTGGCTGAAATTTTTGATTCAGACGGTGAGTGAGCAGACTAAAGTTTTGAAGAAGGTTGACGAGGCGATCTCAATAAAAGGCAAGATCCACCATGCCACCAAAATTGCTTATATTTTGGAGATGTGCAGAGAGGAGAAGGATATCTTCGCCAATTCGACCCCATTCCCTAAGTCCAAAATTCTCTTTAAGCCCATTGCTGGAAAGAAGCAGGCCATCATGGGGAAGAGAGAAAAGAAGGTAGAATCACCGATTCTTGGGCCGAAAAAAGACTCAACAAACCAGGGGGAAGGTTTTGTTGGAGGCAAAGATGGAGCAAGGTGCAAAAATAATGAAGCAGAAGAACCTTGCCCCAAAGCGCAGAAGATTGGTGGTTCTCACCGATGAAGATGGCAAAGGATTCGAGGAGATTCAACCCGAGGGCCAAACCGCCGAGTTCGCCATTGCAAGTTTTGGCTCAGTTATCTCAAAGGCACAAGAAACGATCGAGGAGCAGTGTCTTCTCCGGAGGTGCTTGAGACATCTCTAAGTTCGCATAAAATTTCTCGAAATTTTCAAAGGAACTCAGCCTCGAGATTCCCTATCGAAAAAGTGCCGCTCGCATGACAAATAGAAGAGCCAACTCGTAACCAATCTGAGGAAGTGTCACCAGACCCGTAACCCACTCAGATGCAAACCGAGGACCCGATCGACCGACAACGCTCAGAGGTCACGAGACTCGTGAGTAGAATATTCTTGATGAGCTCCTGAAAGATCTACTACTTGATCCTCGCCAGGCTTCAACTCGAACCAGAGAGCCGAGATGGAAGAAGGGCGAGGTGAAGAAGGCGAGTGGAGGAGCAAGGGGAACGGTTCATTCTTGACCGCTACCCCGAAGTTCAAATCATACCCCGATCCGCAAGATGTTTTCTTCAAATTAAGGACAATCTGTGTTCATCCTCAATCAAACTCTTCCCGAGATGCTTGATATTGCTGCTTTCAGAGGGGAAGACTGGTGGAATGAGGAGACAGCCTTTCTGACCGACTTCTCAGGGTTCAGAAGGACAAAGCTCAGGATGAAAAACTTCGATTTTGATGAGCTTTGGTTTTAGAGGAAGTTAATGAAAGAAAAAGCTATCGGGTTGGTGCCCCCAGCGGAGACAAATCTCAAGATGGAGATGGGGACCAACAGGAGATGTTGAGGATCGGTCTCGATGGAAAAGGAGACTTATGTTCTTCGATCAACCTGAATTGGTCAACCTCGGTGAAGTTAGCACTCTTTCAGTACCTTTTGGCACTATTAACAATTATGCCAAAGTTATTGAAAGTTCTATCTTTAATTCAATTGTCCGATAAATGATCGAGGCTTAGTTGGAGACCGGAGCTCGAAATGAAGTCAAGCTCAGGATGATCAAACAAAGACACGAAGGTGCGAAAGGTTCCCGAGATTGATCTCACTCCTTGATGGAGAAACTTGAGAAGGTTGAGCCAATGATGATCAAGATTGCTCGGATGGAATAAACATTGGCCAATCAAGCTCAACAGATGGAAAATCTTAGTCACTCTTCGGAGGTGCTAATCCAAAACACTCGACCTCACGGATGACCTCCATGGAAGATAAAATCAATGAAAAGTTTGGAGGAGTCAAGGTCGAGCTCGATCTTTGAAATGAATCAAGCACCGAGAGTCAACTGCATTTCTAGAGGTAAAGTTGGCGAGAGAGGAATAAAGTGATAAAAATCTGTTGTTGAGGAAATGAGCTCAATGCTCATGACCAAGATGACAGAGATGTTCAAAGAAACACTCTCTCGCCGGTTTGCCCACTTATCTCAAGAATTTTCTCGGCCAAGAATCATCTAAGGAGGCCGGAAGACGAACAAGATCGAGATAGCGGTGAGAAGTTCATTTGTGAGCAAAGAACAATATCACATGGACACAAAGATTTCTCCAGACTTCTTCCAAATTACGGTGCGAAGGGGAAAGGAATGTGAAGACCTCGTAAAAGTTCATGGCACGTGCTTTGGAGAAGAAGGCTCGAAAGATGTTGAAATGTATAATCTAGCCAAAGCCTTAAGAGAAGTCGGAGCTACTGAGAAGTTGAAGTTCGCTCAGGTAGAAAAGCCTATTTACACTCGAGTTTCTGAGCAAACCATGTTTGATGTTGCAAGAGAGAAACCGAAAAGCTAGAGCAAAGGTTGGAACAAGCCAGGCTGCTGCTGAATTACCTATGAAGAGGAAAGTCTTGGGCGTTGTTCAACCTGTAAGCAAGCGTGCGAAGGCTTCTAAGCCAATCCAGAGAAAACTGATTCTAGATGGTGAAGAAATGGAAGAATCTGAGTCTCAACCTCAGAAGAAAGTCTTCAACACGAGAGATGCTCTGAAGACACTCCAAATAGAACAAGCTAAGAAAGTTGCTGCTTCGGTCTCAGGAGCGTCTGTGATCAGAAAGAAGATAGACGAAGAGCAGAAGCGAAGGAGTGAATTCAGGAAGTTTGCGAGCAAGAGGAAAGGAACATCAAAAGCACTAAAGTGGCCCCACGTTGATAAATGGATGTCTATCAAACTCAACGATATGTGGGAAGAAGTCAAAAGAACCTTCTAGTTCAATTATGATGTTCTCAGGGAATGGAGAGGGGAAAGCTCAGATCAGAATGAAGCATTCATTGAATATCTCCTAACCTTCTATCCAAAGTATCTACAGAGCTGGATTAACCTTGCGGATGAAGGAGAGGTACAGATAGTAGCCCCTGGTCCATATTCTTATCCTCCTCCAAGACTTGGTAATGGCTTGGTAAATGAGAAGGCCATTACTCAAGAGATTGCTCAGTATGCTGGTCAGTTGGGTTTAACAGGAAACAGTCCGGACATCATCAAGGAAAGAAATAAGCTAAAGAAGAGATTTTTCGGAATGTTCGACCTGGAGGTGCCCGCTGATGAAGTTGAGAATGAAGCAAACTAAAGAGCAGAAGACTGAAGAGCCAAATCTGAAGACTGAAGACTGAAGACTCAGAAGATTCTGTAATCTTTAAATTTTTGTCTTTTTGATTTTGTGGATAAACTCATTGTAATCTATAATGGGATACCAATCATCAATGACGATTTATCATTATGCTCAAAAGATAATATCTCATTATCTTATTTACATGTTTTTTATTTTGATATGCTGAATGAATGTCTCTGAACTGATTGTATGTTGATAAGGGAGAAATTGTCTGAATATGGGGGAAATTGTTTAAGTATTTAGTAATGAACTAGTTAAAGAGATTCATTACTGAAGAAATTGCTGAATGACTTAAATTGTTAAGAGTTTCTCTGATTTAAGAAATTGTTGGGAGACAACCAATCTTGTAATAGGTTATATGTTTGTAACAAGATAGGTTTTGGCATCATCAAAAAGGGGGAAATTGTTGGGAGATGAATTTAATAAAAGATATATGATTTTGATTTGATCCCAAAACCCTGAGTATGACATGTTCAAAATGATCTTGATAGTTGAGTCAGGATTCAGTTTTAGAGTATTCAGGATGTTATCTGCAAAATGTATAGTCAGCAGATATAGTTCAAGATAGGATCTGAAGACTCTGAAGAAATCAGTATGTTTCTGAGGAAACTAAAGTTTCAGTATCAAACTGAAGGTTCTGAAGACTCAGTGTGAAACTGAGATACTGAAGACTCAGTAGGATACTGAGGAACTGAAGACTCAGCACGAAGATTCAGTGTATCAGTCAGTAGACTCAGAAGACTCTGAAGACTCAGAAGACCCTGAAGACTCAGAAGTCTCTGAAGACGCAAGACTAAAGACTGAAGATTGAAGATCAAGAATACTGAAGGCACAGTAATTACTGAAGACTCAGTAAGGTACTGAATGCTCAGTATGAACCTGAATGTTCCGAGGCACTGAATATATCTATCTGAAGGATGCAATACTGAGAAAAATGCGATTCTTTAGAAAGTTAGATATTGTCAAGACATTCAAATGCAGACAAAAGGAACTAAGTCAGAAGTGTTGTTAAGGTTATTTCAAACTCAGAGTTTGTAACTAAAAGAGTCGTTGAAGGTGTCTACCTTTAACTGGAAACAAAAGTCAAAAAGAGGAAGACGACATTGTACCATACTGACACTGACAGTGACAAGTAGCTGAAAAAGATGTCAGATGTACAAAAGTTCCAGACTGCAAAAAGTGAAGACCGGCTACATGAAAGGTTATTGCCTAAAACGTGTTAGGGAGTTTCAAACCCTAAATATAGCCGTTTATCACACACCATAAGAGGAAACTCACGAAGCTATCTCTCCAACGGATAGTTTTCAAAAGTGACCTTGGTGTATGCCTATAAATACTGGTGACCCTCTACATTGTAAGGTTAAGGGAAATTTATACGCAACTCAAGAGCTCAAACTTATTCTTGCAAAAGTTAAAGCACTCGAAAAACTTAGAATTTCCCAAGTGCTTCTATATTGAAAAGAGCTCACTATACTAAGCCTAGCTTGATAAGAATTATCCAAAGCTTAGTCGAGATATCCTTTGCACTGTGCTTCATTGTAAAGGATATCTCATCCTAGTTGGAAATCAACCGAGAAACCCCAAACCCTTGAGAAGGTAGTTGGAGTGTGTTTGTTGGTGAGAAGAGTTGTAAAGAGTTAGTAAACTACGCGGAGTAGTCAGAAAACTCTAGAGGAGAAGTTAGTAAGCTACAGGGGTAGTCTGAAAACTTGTTTGTGTTTGAGTAAGTAAACTACGAAGGTAGTCGAAAAGCTCAAGGTCGGGTTGAGTAAGTAAACTACGTGGAGTAGTCGTCGAAAACTAAGAAGGGCGAAGTTGAGTAAGTAAACTACGCGAGGTAGTCGAAAAGCTCGAAGTTGATTAGTGAATTTCTCCGAGGATCGGAGAGAGTGGATGTAGGAGCTTGAGTCTCCGAACCACTATAATTGTTGTGTTCTTTATTGCTTTCCTTATCTCGTGCTTAAATTTGCATTGACTTGATTTTGAAAACATACTTTTCATCGATATTCATTGGAATCAATCCAATTGAAGTTGCATAAGTGAATCACGGCTTAATCACTATTTCATAAAGGGAAGGTTTTCAAAGAAAGCTTAAAATGAGTATAAACTAAGGGCCAACCATTCCAAGACGATCGAGTAGCTAGAAACAGATAGTTACCAAACCGAACTCTCATTTGAGGATTCAAGAAGTTAGTTATCCATCCAAGCAACTCAGGATCTCTCGACACTCGAGGACTTCGGTTGGGATTATCTCGAGGTATCCGAAAGTTTTCGGGATCACCGCCTCGATGAGACTTTGACTCGGAGCGATTTGTGCTTCTCAGAACCTAATCTTCAGGATTATCTGACCCAAGCTGACCTCAGTAAGAAAAAGTTTTAAAAACACTGAACACGTGTATTCCCCCCCCATACACGTGTAAGACTCATTTGCACCGGGACCAACAGAATCTTTTAATGGTAGCAGTCTTACCTACCCTTACAATCAGAAACCTAGGGCTGCTGTACCTGAGCCCCACTGGGTTAAAAGAAGACAAACTGTAAGGAAAAATCCCAAGTCTTCTGATTCACTCAAGGCTCTCACAATTAATCATACTAATCAGAATGCATTTGAAGAGATGTATGATTATGTCGATGTTTATGGGAGACAAATCAGGCCTTCTGATCTATCTGATTACAATAGAAGTGCCCTGTTTGTATGGATCCCTAAAACCACATCTAACCCCTCAGGACCCAATCCTAAAGGGGTACCTAAAGCCTGACTTGATTGCAGGTTCGAGTGGGTTTGGCCAACAAACAAGGTGTACAAGCAACTATCTGGTACATCGATAGTGGATGCTCAAGGAACATGACTGGAAGCAAACATCTCCTTAGCTCTTACAAAGAACAAGAAGGCCCACGTGTACTCTTTGGTGATGATAATTTTGGGTTTACCAGAGGATTCGGAACCTTAGAGAATGATGATGTACAGGTTACTGGAGTCTCGTATGTCGAAGGTTTAAAGCATAACCTATTATCAGTTTCACAATTTTGCGACAACGGATTCAGTGTTGAGTTCTTGAGTGATCAGTGTACTATAAGGAATCGAGCTACTCAACAAATCTTGCTAACTGGTTCAAGGAAAGGCACGATTTATACAGCAGATTGGAACAATTGTCCAAGAAATGCATACCTGATTGTAAAGAGTTCCAGAAGTAGCAGTTGGCTCTGGCACAAAAGAATGAGTCATCTGAACTTTAAAACTCTTAACAAGATAGCAAGGATGTCTTTGGTTGAGGGACTTCCGAATGAGGTATTCTCTAAGGATCAGGCATGTTCCGCATGTCAGAAGGGAAAACAGGTTAAAGCCTCATTCAAGGGATACGAACCAAAGATCCAAAGAGAGTATTGCAAATCGCCCATATGGATTTATTTGGACCGGTTACACCAGTCAGTCTCAGCGGACGCAAATATACTCTTGTAATCGTGGATGATTATTACAAGTTTACATGGGTTGTATTCTTGTATAAGAAGAATGAAACAACAACAAAGATACCGAAAAAGAAACTACAAAATGAAAAGTTGCTCAAGAAAAAAATACAAAATGAAAAAGGGTTTACGAACTCTTTTATTACTTGATTTTGAAAATTTGGTATACCGCATGAGATAAAAGCCACAATGTAATGGAATTTAGAACTCTTTTATTACCGATTTTTGCAACACCAAACCGTTTGGTATCAATAATGCATGTCACACTCGTAATAGATGTTCTCTAACTAACTCTAGTTGTGGAAAAAAACCTCATCTTCCATTTTTTTGGTCAAGTCTTTGATGGGAAGAGACATCTTTTTTGAACAAGAGAAAGGGTATATTCTTAGGATATTCCTCATCCAAAGAAGGCTTTCGGGGTTTACAACAAAGAACTCTAGTTATGGAAGAAAAATGGATCTTTGATGAGACATCTTCGAACAAGAGAAAGTCGGAAAAGAATCGTAACACGAAAATGGATCGCCTAAGTATCAAGGAGAAAGAATCGTATATTATTCCGAACTTGATCTTGGCGATTCACCAGTCAATCGGACCTAAGGTACGCATAACCGTTCGATGAAGAAGCCGGTATGCAATTTGATAAAGATCAATCGAACCATCCGGTTCGGGGGGAACACTGAAGTTCCTACGACGACGACATCGACACATGATGAGTCCAACATCAGCTGAGACATGTCCATATCAAGTAGATCATAATTCTGCACCACTCCCAATCACTAGTAATGAACTACTATCAGAAGAGGATGATGTTCTCCAAACAGATGCAAATCAAAAAAGAAGGACCTGGATAACCAGTCATCCAACTGATCTGATCATTAAAGACCCATCTGATAGAGTCAGAATTAGACATCAGATTGGTGAAAGTGCCATGTATTGTTGTTATATGTCTTTGAAGGAACCAACTGAAGTAGAAGAAGCTCTACAAGATGCAAGCTGGATTCTAGCCATGCAAGAAGAACTGGAACAATTTGAAATGAATCAGGTTTGGAAATCGGGATGGGCCACCAACTCATCAAGATGTGATTGGCACAAAGTGGGTATTCAAGAACAAGTGAGATGAGAATAATGTCATAACCAGAAATAAGGCAAAACTTGTTGCTAAGGGGTATTCACAATCAGAAGGAATTGATTATGATGAGACCTTTGCACCAGTCGCTCGCCTAGAAGCCATTCGGCTGTTTTTGGCATATGCTGCCCACAGAGGGTTTATTGTGTATTAGATGGATGTAAAGAGTGCATTCTTAAACGGGGTACTAGCTGAGGAAGTTTATGTTGAACAACCTCCAGGCTTTGAAAAAGGCGACCAAGTGTACCGCTTAAGAAAAGCTCTTTATGGCCTGAAACAAGCTCCTCGAGTTTGGTATGATACACTTTCTCAGTTCTTGATAGACAGTGGTTTCACTAAAGGAATAGTGGACAGAACCTTATTCAGGATAGAAGATGGAGAAGATATTCTGATGGTTCAGATTATGTAGACGACATCATCTTCGGATCTCCCAACAAGAGTTTATGTGAAAAATTCAGCAAACTGATGCAAGGGAAGTTCAAGATGTCCATGATGGGTCAGATGAATTACTTTATGGGTTTACAAGTTAAGCATAGTACAAAAGGGATATTCATCTGCCAGGCGAAGTACACTAGGAATTTATTGGCTAAGTTTGGAATTCAAAACTGTAAGGAAGCCAGAATTCCTATGATGACTGGATTCAAGATGGATCCAGATGAGGATGGTCAGAAAACTAATCAGAAAGAATATAGGGCTCTCATTGGATCTTTACTATACCGACCGCCAAAGAGACCGGATATCACTTTTGCAAATGGTGTATGTGCGGATTTCGTGCAAATCCAATGCAAAGCCACCGAAAGCAAACTAAGCTAAGCGGATTAAGTATCTGAAGGATAGTAAACCTTGGTTTATTTTACCCATCAGATGATAATCTAGAGCTTAGTGGGTATTCTGATTCTGATTACGGAGGTTGCAGAATTGACAGGAAGTCAACCTCAGGTACATGTCAGTTTTTAGGTAGTAAACTTATCTCTTGGTTTTCAAAAAGAAGGACATCAATTGCTATATCTACTATCAAGGCGAAATATATGGTCGCATGAAAGTCGTTGTTCCCAAATCGCTTCCGCTAAAAATCGGCAAATGAGGGATTACAACATTGTAGCTAAGAACGCATTCCTATATTCTCGTGATGATAATAGTGCTTTTGCAATCACTCAGAATCCTGTTCTACATACAAGATGCAAGCATGTGGATGTCAGACATCATTTTATAAGAGATCATGTTGAAAAGAAGAATATCAAATGGAAAAGATCCATACTGATAAACAGAAAGCTGATATTTTAACTAAGCTACTAGCTGAGATCAGATTTAGAGAATTATGCAATGAGCTAGGGGCTTCGATCTCGGAGAAAGTGCACGAAATGTTTGGTGGATCGTCTCGAAACCGATTAGTTAAGAGACTAACCAGGTTAAGAAGAATCAGTTGAGTTAGGACTCTCAACTGATCAGAAGATCAGACAAGGAACCGAGCAGAAAATCAGATTAAGGGGGAACTGATCAGATGGGAAGGTTATACTTCATAAGTCGATTAAGCTAAGTTCAACAAGCAAGCTGTATAAGTTTAAGGCTACAAATCGCATAAGTAAGTAGAAGCAACACAACAATGAAATAATAGAACTTTTCATTGATAAGGACCCAGAGGTCAGATTTACATTACAAGTTACAAGTACAAAAGGACCCGGAGGTCAGTACATAAACCATAAACCATAAACCCTAAGCCTAACCCTAGAAATGGGGGAGAGAGGCTTTAAAGATTTTAGAGCCTGATGCTCTCTTTTTCCCCCAACCCTAAAAGGGGTGTGAGAGGCTTTGAAATAATCCTGAGCCACCCTCAGAGATTCGGAGTGAGGAGCGAGAGCGGCCTTGAAGGATTTCTAAGCCAGGAGCCCCTAGACCTAAAATCAATGGGCTCTCCAGCTATTAAATGGGACACAAGTGCCAAAGATGTGGTCAAAAGACCATATGGCCACAAGTGTCGCATGCAAATATTGAGTTTGATATACGAAGATCAGCTATTGTCTGATCTAGACCATATACCAAACCCATGTTTTGTATCAGACTGAGTCTGTTGATGTTAATTTCGTCATCTCGATAGGCACACAAGGTGCATACGGTTAGGAGAAGTGCCTTCTCATTTGCTATAGCAGATCCACCGCCTCGGTGGTAGAGAAGCTTGGCAATAATTGTATGTGTAATCTTCGATGACGACGAAAGCAGTGATAAGAGACACACAGGGTTTATTTGAGAAGCTGAAATCATTTGAGAAGGGTTAAAGGTTTTTGCCTGGAAGTTTAACCGGAAATAAGGGTTCATCGGAAAACATGGAGTATAAGCTAAATAAAGAAGATGTATGGTTTATGTTGTGTTGTTTGCCTAAAACCCCGACCAATTTATAGAAGAAAAGCAGGGGTATAGGTGCAAATTCATTTTCTCAAGACCTTTAGGAGAAATTTGCATCGCAAGGACAACGCGTAAGAAACACGTGATTGATGGTTGGATGAGTTAACGGTGTGAGTTATCACAGCGTATCCATACCATTATTACGGAGTATCAAATCACGCCGATTTAGGGAATCGAAGTGACCTTTTGTCTCCCCGAAGTAAAAGCTTTGGCGGGAGTATGACACAAATGCCTAGGAAACGTGGCCTAAATAGAAGAAGACTTAATGTTGAAGAGGATCAGATAAGTGGATAAGATAAGTATCAGATTGGATCAAACAAGAATCTGATCAGATGAGTGGAATATTGTTGGGAAATGTTAAGGGATAGGCTACCATCAGTAAGATCAACAATAATCAAGCCAACCAGATCAGATCACGGTGGTAACTGATTGATTACAATATCAATCAGTCAGATACGTTTCTTATTTATCTCCTTCTGATCATCAATATGCATTATTTAAACAAATTGGCTTTTACTACCGATTTCTTTAACTTTGTGACGAATGCACTGCAAAATATTAAATGTGGACATGGGAATATGTATTTAATGCGTTTTATTGCGAGTTTTCACATCCAAAATAAGAGAAGACTACTTTTCTCAACCGTGCGATTAAAACACTTTACGGTTGACTAATCTCTGCCATTGATTTCAAAACACGGACACTTGAGTACTTATGGGAAGTTGTGCAAAGAGGTTTCCCTCGCATAATATAAACCCAAATCTTTCTCAGAAAACCTCTTTCCACTTCTTCGTCTTCTCAGTTTCTTAAAAGATCAACTCTCAAAATCTTCAGAAATTACTTTCCAAAATCAATTGATTCTATTTTCACGATTATTCAAACCTACGAATCAATATCTGGTAATTTTTCTTTTAAGTACTGCATAAATTCACTCATAGTGGTTATTAGGTTTACAAGTCATGCTGCTATGTGTCTATAATTTATATATACATTGATCTATATGCTTATTTGCTTAATTCATGCTTAGATTGCTGGTTTGACTGGGTTTATTGAAATAGTTTACTCAAACTAATATATGTTTGCATATCATACAGAAATGACACATCTTATTGCACGAAAGGGCCAAGGCAAAAAGGTCTGCAATTTTGCATCAATGAAGAAGGATATCATTGATGAGAAATATGTGGAATTTTCGGTCACCTCAGATCCTGAATCGTTGGAAATTCTGGAGTGCCTGCGAGCGTGTGGTCTTGAACAATACTACCATAGACATCATAGCATAGTCCACACTCATGAAGCCCTAGAATTTCTGTATAATCTACAGAAGGACGAGGACATTGATGCTGATTTGATTTCATCCGTTGGAGGATTGGAAGTAAGAGTCACAAATGATGATCTTCAGAGAATCTTTGGTCTCAATAGAGGAAGCATCAACCCAGAAACCTACAGAACTGATGTAGGAGAGAAGATTTTTCTTGATAATACAGTGGTTAATGTCAAAGCTCATTAGACTTAGTTCTTTGAGATTTTTTTTTTTGATTGAGGCCAAAGAAATAAGGATAATACAAGAAAAACATCAATGTCAAAGTTCCTTAAAACCCAAGAGGAAATATCGCCTTCTCTTTGAGATTGTTTTTTTTTTTTTTTTTTAATGAAAATGGTGATTTTAATTTCATAATGCTCAACCTAAAAGTCTTGATGTTGTCACCTCTTATAAGATCGATTAACCAACATTAGTTTATCGCAATCATCAAGAAAGCATCCGATATGGATTGGTTGGGTATGTTCAAATCAAGAACCTATCAAACCGAAAAGACTTGTTTGGTTTATAGGGAAGTTTGATCATTTGTTTAACGAGGATGTAATGAAGTGTACTTATCCTCCGGATATATGCTCCTTCATACACAAAGTATCAATCATTCCATATCATCGTCCACAAAAGATAGCAAATAATTATGAATGGAATGAGAATGGTACGAAGGTGTATCAAGCAAAGCACAAGGCCATCTTGGGCAAGAATGAGTCTCTGCTTAGCCGATTCGGTCGCCGATCTTTCCATGAGGATCCTACTCCCTATGTGCCCAAACCAAAGGGAGAAAAGAAAACTGAAAAAAAAAGGTAATTGCATCTTCGATACAATCAAGATGCTGCAGAAACCGCCATCCCGTAGAAAGAGGTTGAAGAGGAAGGACTGCCAAGAAACCATCCGCTTCAAAAATCAAACATCGAAAGAGAGCTCATCTTCTCCTCTAAAGATCGCTCCTAGTCATCTTCATCGATTCGGCAAGTTCACTCGAACTTGCGGAGGATCCGATAATTAATCAAAACTTGAATCGAAACAGAGATTGCGTGTACTTATCCTCCGGATGCTTCTTCATAGCACACCGCAAATAATTATGAATGGAATGTTAATGGGATGAAGCAAAAGCAGATGCTCTTTCGCAAGGAGAAGGAGAGAGAACTCCCTGTGCCCAAACCAAAGAAAAAGTGGAGCACTCTTCGAGGAGAATCACCATCTGATTCTCTGCCTCTCACCAAAATCTTCCAAAAAGAAAGATCACCTACACCCACTTCCAAATCACTATCACCCTCTCCTCAAAAATCATTGTCACCACCACCCTCTCCCCACAAAACATTCTCACCCTCACCCTCACCCGTCAGACCATCTCATTCACCCAAATCTCCCACTCCCCCAACCATTGAACCTGTTCAGGAAACTGAACCCCTTCAACAAGTGGTAAATGAACCTGAACCTCAACAACCTACAGCCAGTGAACCACATATATCCCCACCTCACTCCCAATCTCCAGAAAAGATACCAGAACCTGAAAGATTTGACAAACGTATGTCCATCTCTCACAATCCCTTCAACACCAGAACCGTGCTTGCTTCACCTGATTCAGAAAGCCCTATTATAAGGATCATGAAGCAATGCATAAAGGAGTATCTACTGGACCTGTGCCCTGAGTTAGATCAACACCCTGGCATCCAGCATCAGATAGAAGAGATTGTGTTCTAGAGAGATATAAGATTGAAGAGCATCGAGGAGTTTCTAATCCTCATGAAATCTCTGGGCTCTGACTTCTTTGTAGATCTGGAGATGAAGTGTTTGGAGAGTGTTGGGATTGATAGTGCTGTTGAGTTGGCCTCTGAAGATGATATCAGATGTTTGATTCATGATAGGTTTGGGATTGCTGATAATAAGGAGGAGAATGTACAACCTCCTTCTCATACATATCTTGAGGGAGCTGCCGATGAACCAAGAATGGGTGCTGCAGATGAGACCCAGCTTGGCAAGGCATCAACATCTAACCAGACTGCTATGCTGAGCTCCGATACCCTAGATCTTAGTTCTGAGAAAATTCAGGATTGGGTAAAGGCTGCCATTGAAGAGAAATTCACAACTCTCACAGCAGATCTAATGAAACGTTTTGAAGAAGAGCAAACGAAACTGGTTGATAGAGAACGGAGTCTCATAGTTGAAAAGCTCACACAGATGCATAATGTCATCCTTTCTGATGTAATGCAACTGGTTAATCCTCTTGCTGAGAAGCTCACTCTCCGGTCTGATAAACTCAAAGTTCAGACGGACATGCTCAATGAAACACAGATTCTACTGGAAAGTGTCTGGGCATCCCTGGAGAAGACTGACAACCACATGGATATGGGTTGGAAGCATTTTGTGGCTTCTACAGAACGTTCAAGAAAGGATATTGAATTTGCTCTTAGACGCTTTCTAACTCCCGCACCTTATGCAACCGCTCAGATCACTCCTCTTGTTGTTGAGGAACTCAAGGAGGAGATGACACGGCAGTTTATTGCTCTGAATCACAGGTTGTCCAAATTTTTTGATGAAACCAAAAAGGGGGAAGGACAAGAGAAAGAAGAAAAATAGAAACAGATGGTAACCATTACGTCTTTACCAGAAGCCACTGTATCTGACTTGCCTGAAGCCACTCCATCTACTGATCTTGTTGCTCCACCTGATGTTGCTGAACTAAAAGAGACTTTGGAGCAACATAGCAAAGAGCTCAAGGATCAAAGGAAGGAGATCACTGAGCAGAAGATTGCTCTTTCAGATGTTACTGCCAGAGTGGATAGGATTGAAGACTTATCTTCTTCTGTACAGCAAAGGATGGATTCTGATGATCAGGCCAAGAGCCTTGAACTTGCGAAGAAACTTGCAGAAGAAGATGAACCCGAGCAGACTCTGAAGAGAAAGAAAGGTAAGGGCAAGATGACAAAATCTACTGCTGAAGTTTAGAGACAAGGGCAATTATCCTCTACCAAAAGCCAGATGTCTCCTGAACAAATTCAAGATCAAACCAGACAGAGAATAAAAGAGGCTGCCATTAAGAAGCAGAAGTTGGCAGAAGCTAAGGGACTAAACATCACATACATCCGAAGGAAGAGAAAGAAGGAAGCTGCAGCAGAGGATATTGCTTGGGAAGAGAAAGCATTTCCGGCACCAGTTAAAGACATCCTCTGTGCCCGGCTAGATCTACTTCCAGAATGGGATCAGATCAGAGCAGAATGGTTATGTGACGTGTACATCTTGGAGATAATTCCAATTCATCAAGACCAGGCTGAAAATGATGATGAATTCCGGAACTGGTTAGAAACAAAGTACCCACACTTCTACCAGACGGTGATGAAGGAAGGGAAGATCATGTCACTGATACCTGAAGCTCCTCCCTTCGAACAACTTCTTCCACCTATGCGTCCAGATAACAAGCTCGATACTCTAAAATTCAAGGATGATTACTATGGATTTGCCGATAAAGAAGGGATTCATAGAAGAGAAGATCTGGACAAGCTGATGCAAAGGATGTACAAGTTGTTTGGGAATCCCAAAGAACTTCAAAAGTTCAAATACTTCTGAAGAAGACAACTTGGAATCAGATGATAGGTACATTTTATGTAATCTGTAATGCTCACACCTATCTGAATAAAATATTCTATCTCTCTGATTCTAAGACAACATCTCATTGTCTTCTGAAGTGTGTACTGTTACATTATCTGCATTTCTATTTATGTTATCTGTTTTTCTGATTAAGTGTTTTGGTTCCATCAAAAAGGGGGAAATTGTTGAGAAATTTGTATTTAGTTTTGATGGAAGTTCCAAAACAGGTTGTAATAGGACCAGTCAGATATGTTAGCTGACTGATGATTTAGAATCAGATTAAGATGACCAGCTGAAATGTATAGATAGCTGATGTAAAAGATAGGTCACATATTGAGTGGGAACTCAATATGTATAGGTCAGGTCAATTTATCAGATGACCAGATAAGGTCAGATGATCAGAAGACTAAACAAGTCAGAAGACAAGAAGAAGTCAGATGATCAGGTGAAGACTGAAGACACTGAGACTCAGAGAAACCTGAAGACTCAGAGAAAACTGAAGACTCAGTAAGAAACCTGAAGACTCAGTATGTCACTGAAGACACTGAGACTCAGAGTAACCTGAAGATCAGAAGACTACCAGAAGATCAAGAAGACCAGAAGACCTACATCAGCCGAGTCTGCAAATTGTGCTAAGACAATCTGCATTAGAAGACTCTATCAGGTAGACTGATCAGTTTTCTGATCCGGTCAGCTCACACCTGGTGTTAACCAAAATGGTACACCAGATCATACGAATCTTCTATAAGAAGAATGTCAAACTTTAATTGGACAAATACTGAAGTGATGTACTTGTGAAGCCAATGAGAGAGCGACACGTGCGCAGAAAGGGCTGACAATGCGGGATTCGACGCTGCAGAGACAAACGGCTATAATCACGCCTTTGGCCATGCTGTTATTGGAAGCACGTCACATCAAATCCTACAAACCTACCAAATATAGCCAGAAATTCAAATTGCTCTCCAATGGCTCTTTGATTTTGTGGTCTATAAATATGGGATTACTCTTCAAAGTGAAAAAGATGGAAATTATCAAGAAGCTCAAACTATAGCAAAATTTCCGCACGAAGAACACAAATTTGAAGATTATTTTTAAAGTGTTCATCCCATTGTTCTTAGCATAGAAATCTCATCCTCTAGCCTTTTGGCTACATAAACATTAGGATAGATCTCCAGTTGGAACCACAACAAATCTTTACCCAAACTCAATAGTTAGGTTAAGTTTGTTTTGCAAGATTTCAGACTAGGGTTTCTAGTTCTGATTTCTGGGATCGGTTGAGGGGTTTAGGGTATTGGTAGATTAGCGATGTGTAATGGCTACTTCTTCCTCTGCGGTGCACGAGTACGGATAGTGAATTTCTGGAACTAGAGTTGTAAAGACGATTTAATACCCAAGTGTGGATGAATATGAATCCTCCGGTTAGTGCCACGTCCCTTATCCCTTCCATTTGATATCCGGCCCTATAATCAGATTAAGAAAGAAGAAAGGGAGAGCTTTGGCGGGTGATAAGACAGCGAGACTCCTAAAAAGTAGGAAATGGCCCTACCTCCATTCGTCATTCGCCCATCCGTATAAACCAACTGGTCCTCCTACTTCCCTATGTAGATCTCTAGCGCCTGTACAATGACTTTTTTAAAGGATAGGCAGGTCGATAACTATTTTTTTGTCTCCCGTGGTATGGGATGATTTTTTATTATAAAGAAGAGATATAAAGTCCATTGATTCTTTATTTTCCCTATCTCTTTCCAAGAACCATCCCCCCCCCTCTCTCAATTTAAGAGTAGATAGCCCAAGACACCTATACATACTCCCCCGGAGCGAATGGCTTTTTGACTATCGATCCTGGCTCTTGTCTTTTCGCAAGGGAAAAGTGAACAAAAGTAATTGAATGAATTATAGATTATATAATCTATAATAAAGGAGTCAACCCCGCTACATCTAGACCGAGTGAGCAAAGATCCTACTCTATAAAAGTAGAATAGGAAGGCTAGAAGACCTTTTCTACAAACCTTTCTATAATTTGAATACGATAAGAATTCCAATCTATCTTATCGGAAGAATTTTTCTTTCTACTACTAGGTGGAGGCCTCAAGCTTCGGACTTAGGCAATAAAGTAGTGATTCAATCCAAGTTTTTGTCCTTGCACCTTCCTGGTGGTTTTCCCTATCCTTCTAGTTGTATACCCTATGTGAACAAAATCGCTTTAAAAGCCCCCACTTTCATTTCATTTAACACTAAGTAGATGAAATATCATACCATTTCTAATCTTCTTTTGTGCATAGCTTTTGAAAGGGCCTTTGCTTGTTCGTTGGCATTAGTATTCTCCTTCTTAAATAGAAAAGAAAGATTCTGCTTATCTATTTCTTGTCTCACCTCTCCTTCCTATTGAAGGGAATATTGTTTACTAAGGGAATAAGAAAGATAAAAAAAGTTTTGATAACGAAAATAATCAATCCTTTTGAATAAAGTAATTGATCGCATTAGTTAGAGCGAATGGGAAACTACTACTAAGCCTTGGTCCTAGTGGACTCTTTAATCCAAGAATCGGGTCTTGCTATCAGTTAAACCCTTAAAAGGATTGGAAGAGGGAAAATTAGCTTTGTCCTATGTTCTTCTATGCTATGAAGTAAGCCTAAATATGCCGGTTCACCATTTTATGGATGGCTCTAAGGCATCAACGATTATCAATGCAATTCAATGTATTTTCCAATCCATTAGAGAGATATATGTGGGAGGAGTCAATATCGAAAGGGAAGGAATAATTTTGATCTCGAATAACTAAGAGGCCAATTTTTGGACTTTCTTACACTTAGACGACAAGTTGCTTTGACTTGATTATCCCTTTATCATCAATTGCCCCAACTCATAAACTCATGGGGAAATGGGTAGAAACCTTTCAGAGGAGAAATGCCGATATTCCCTTTTCCTTTCCTTAACGATCTCACACTTCCTTCCTCTTCCCAATGTTTAGTAAGTTCGGGCTTTTTCCGACCATTAGTTAAACCTTCATGTTAGGCTTAGGCTTTGATCATCGATCTCTGGGTGAAACATCTCTTGATTCATCTTTCCTGTTCAAAATATAAGCTCTTTCTTTCTTCCAGCTAGATGATTTGCTAGGCTATAAATAGGAAGACTTGAATTCATGTGAATTCTTTCAAACTCCTGATCCTCCCGAAACCGTAGTCCTTAGTACTTCCTAATCCATGCCTTTTTTTTTAGTATTAGAGGAGTTTCCCCTTTGACTTAGAGTGAGTGCCTCTATCGAAGTTCTAATCTTAGAACTTTGGTCATTTTATTTGCCTTTAGAGTTGGATTTATTTACCGAAAAAGGGATTGGATACTAGCTTTGATAATCCAAGCGTCCTCGAGGTTGTTTTGATAAAATGCCCCGGATCGGAGAAAGACATGGAAAAAAGGTGTCTCAAAATAATAGTTGTGAAGGTATACGCATATGATTTCCCCCTATGTTAAATGGCGTCTAAGGGGGCATTCAAAGATCTAGAAGGAAAATCAAAGTGTTAAGATTAGGACAAAGCTCTATCCGGTTGGTAATATTCCCCAACTAAAAAGCATATAAGATGAATATGAATCCTTCGGTTATTCGATCCCTTCCATTTGATGTCATCATCATTAAGAAAAAAAGAAGAAAGGGAACTCTTTCTTTTTTTTTTTGAAAGTTTACCTCCACAAAAACGTCAAATGTATATAGACCCCCTAGAGGAATCCCATCCGTATAAACCAAATGGTCATTGATCGGCCGGACTTGATTTGACCAATTTCTTCCCACTAAAGATAAGGTTCATTATTTAATTCAATCGGGATCTGGGAGAATTTTTTTTACTAAGGTAGATGAAAAAGACTTTGATGGTTGTTCGGTCTCCGCTTGCATTAAATAATGCCCTCTTTCCACCTGGGACCATTAGGAAGGACATGGAGATAGTCCTATAGACTCTAACCATAAAGAACCCATGATCGATCATTTCAAAGCTATAAAAGCTCCCCCCAAAAGCTCGGAAACTTTATGCTCCAATATCTTAACTTCCCAGGACTTTTGATAAGGGTTCTAATCTATCTTATCCATAAACCGATGCACTCCTCTTTGGTGATAGTGGCCCTAGGCCATGGACTTTTTTCTTCTCTGAGTCCTTCTTGCCCGATGTTTTATTTCATTAGACTTTTCGGACTTGGCCTCCTTTCTTCTTCATCATCCGAAAGCGATCGGAGAGTTCTCCTTACAAAAAAAAAAATCCTTTCAAGATATGTCACCCCAACCGGTTGGGATTGCATTAGTGGATCCCTTCCATAAAAAGTTCTATATCTATAACAATCCACATTGACATATTAGTTGAACCAAATCTCCTACTAAGCCTGAGCTAGTGGACTTTCAACTTCTTACTTAGCTAAACTTAAAAAGAGATCATCCTCTTCGGTTTTGCACCATTTAGAAGCGATCACATCAACGATGGATTTATGAGAACATATGGGAGCTCAATATCGATGGTGATGGTGCGAATAACTCAAGAAGTCGTGGAAGTTTCTTACACAAGCTCTCGATAAAGACTTTTTTTTTTTTTGTATAGGCTCCATCATAGATCAATGGAAATTAAATAAAAAAGCTATTGAAGAAGCCGATAAACTCCTTTTCCTTTCTTTTGAGTCTCCGTTCCTTTAAGCGCTTTTAGGTTTTTTTTTTTTTTTTGATTCTTCATCCCTTTCTTTGAACCTTGTCGATGATCGAACTTAAAGATATGAACCGAATAAGCCATTTGATGAGTAACCGAAACAAAGGTGAGGGATATGGAAAGAATAAAGTAATGAAAGAGGAAGTCATTGCTAGTAGTAACGACTTGTCACGATCCATTGGTTTTTTTATAGAATCCATGTCCTAGGTGTATCAAAAAACATTCTTTTAGAACTTTGGTCGTATATAATAAAATAAAGTGAAATTATCCACCCCGAAAAAAGCAAGGGGATACTAACTAAATCAATCCCGAGTCCTCTCCAAACCGCCCCGGAGGAGATAGTTGCCCATCATAAAGGTGTCAACTAACTTCACTTGCCTCTATGGGAAAAGGCCGATGGGCTCAAAGATCGGAAGGGATCACTTACAATACATGGCTCTCTGAAAAGTGGGTTAGGAAAGTTTTCACTCTCACTAAAGATCCTCTATTTATTCGATGATAAAAACAAAATCTGTTTTGTCCACTTTCTCCATCCCCTATATAAAAATGATCAAAAAGGAATTGATTATTCTTATTCCGTGTTTGATCTCTTCCATCTAAGATAAGGTTCATTATTTAATTATGTTGGGTTTGGAACCCCAGAGAGAATGAAGAGGGTCCAAAAAAGATATTCCTCTCAACAGTCTCTTTTTTAGGTGAACATCTCCTCCTTCCAAGAAGTAAGGCCCTTAGTCCTTATAGACTCTAAGATGGGGATAAAGAGATCATTTCAAAGCCCCCTTCTCTGCCAAAAGCTTCGAAACTTTATGCATCTTAACTTCCCGGGGTTTGCTTTGTAAATGTGTAGAGCCAAGTGTGGTGTAAAGTAATGCAGGCACTTTTGGTAGGCCCCTTCCGCTCTCTTCTCTGATTACTCCAGATGTTTCCGTCGTACTTTCGGACCCTCCTTTCCATCCATCCTGCAGCGATGGAGACCTTTCATGACAAAAAAGGGATAAGCTTTCAA
Source organism: Stenogyne calaminthoides (assembly GCA_037126765.1). Taxonomy (NCBI): domain Eukaryota; kingdom Viridiplantae; phylum Streptophyta; class Magnoliopsida; order Lamiales; family Lamiaceae; genus Stenogyne; species Stenogyne calaminthoides. The sequence continues at coordinate 39,632,467 of JBBCBC010000007.1, read as the reverse complement.
GATCTTTGAATCAAACGTTGAATGAAATCAATTCTTTTTTAGATATCCAAATCGAAATCGGATAGGATAGATGGATGGATCTATATTTATATTCATATATATTACTAATTCAAATGGATTTCCTCTTGTAGCGTGGCAAGAAGCCCCAAATCCTTGATTTGGCGAGGAAAAGATCGACCGGTGGGGCCCGAAGGCGAAGGGAATGAGCTCGGCCGCTTCTCCTCCACTTTTTTTTTTCCGGCTCCAAAAGAGATCATGGAAATTGTAAAAAAAAGTAATTGGCGCTTTGCTCTCCTCTTATTCTTCATTGGGCGTTCCTTTCGGATGGACTTTTTTTCTTTCCCAACTAAAATAGAAATAGAAAAAAGATAGGTTATAAATCTGAACGAGATGTCGATTTGATTTTAAATCCCCATCTCAATGCCCCCAATGAGATGGAAAGAATTTCAAGTAATGAAATTTAAGTCTTTGCTAGTAGTTCATCTTTATGATCCATTGGTTCATATAGAATCCATGTCCTAGGTCGTTCCAACAACATTCTTTTTTAGCACCTCAAGATATAATAAAATAGAGAAAGGGGAGTCCTATTACACTTAAGGCCAACTTCAATTCACCAAACCAAGGTTCATCATCTGGCTCACCAACTTCACTTGATTGTGGACTCAGACAAGGATATTGAGTAGATGGTTGATGTATCGGACTCGACCCTATCTTTCTCGTAGGAGATCCTCTGCATTCCCATCCGTGTGTCGTGAATCCACTTTCTCCAACCCCTATATAAAAATGATCAAAAGGAATTGATTATTCTTATTCCCGTGTTTGATCTCTTCGGTCCCCCAAACCTATGTTTTTTGGAACCCTATAGAGAACCTTCCGGCGGATATTCCTCTCAACATAACGCTTTTCACTAACATCCCACTAGGGCTTAGGAAGGTTGCCCCACAACCCAAATGGGGATAAAACCAAATAGAATTTGCTATAAAAGCCGGGTTAATCGGGGGGTTTCCTATGTAAATGTGAGAACATAGTAATGGTGTAGTAATAGGCAAAATAGGATTCGTTTTTTGGATTAGAGCGCCCAAATCCACTATATATTTGACCCTCTGGCTTCCATTAATGTCAAAAACTTCATGGCGAATGCATCTATCGTAATTGATGCATTTGAATAAAGATACCAATTAGTAGTGATTGAATTCCTTCTATGGTTCCAGGATAGATGGATGGACCTATATTTAATATAACCTACATGTCCAATTGAACTATGAGCTAGAAGTCTTTTTACTTTTTTGTTTGGGCCATGGCGGCCTTGGGCTAAGATCATAATGAAGCGATCTTTGAAACAAGAAGATTTGTTGCAATGTAGCTCCATAAGAACCATAAATAGAAAGACGTGAAATATTAGCAAAAAATAGAGATTTTAAGGCACAATAGAAAAGAATCTTTAGAATCGGGGGGGTGAACCCTCATAGATATCGGTGCCCACATATATAGAGTCAAAAGAGATATTGAGTCCGGGCGAGGGGGGGTTTTATTTGGGGCTCGAGAGATGGAATAGATAGGGCCCATAAGTTTAGAATTCGCCATTGGGAATTCACACAAAAGGAACGAGGAATTCTCAACGAAAAAAGTGCTCTCTGAACCGAATGTGAAAGTCGTTTTCCATCGACGGTTGTTCCCAGTAACTCTACTCTCGACTTGGATTATATATCCAAAAGGGTCCTCTCGGCCATTCCACACACTGCCTAGCGAGGCGGTTATCTAAAGTGGATTCTCTCTTTTGTAGTAGATCTTGAACCCATCGCGCCCCATGACTAAGAAGGGGGCAAAGCAGACTACATGGACCCCTTCCTTTCTGTTGTTGCGGTGCTTTTCCGGCCGAGCCGAATCTTGTTCTTGTAAAAAGGCAGGCAAAGTCCGGCGTCATATCCCAATAGGCCAAGGATGACAAAAGATGGCGCTTTCTGTGTTGCACTAAAAAAAAGGACCTAAGAGTTGAGCGTCTTCTCTTAGTCTCTTAGGTTTCTTCCTCCGCCCCCGCCCGCCCGCCCGCTTAGATTATAAGATTAGCAAAGCGGGAAAAAACGAGGAGGGGGGAGCAACATCTTATTCTCTTTCATGAGAACTTCCGGATCGAGAAAGCATTCTGAACGGGCTCCACGTTCATTTCGTTGGCAGACAAGATCCAATCCATAAACACGGAAACGAAACAAAGTTGGTTCCCTTTCGTCAAGTAGGCATACGAACCACTTTGCCTTAGACTCTATCCCCATTCCCGGAGAGCCAATAAAAACCTATGGCTTTCCCAGAGAAATAAAAGAGACTCCTGAAAATCCTGGATGGAGAGAAGTGTCGCCTAGAGTTAAAGCACGCCTTTTCACCCACCTTTCAATTCAAACTAACCTCGGGGAGCTAAAGGAGGAGCGAGTTATAGCCACTTTCAGGGATGTATTCAACGCCATCTTTCCAGGAACAATGTACTCGATATGAACAGTATGCCTCGTGCTATTCCTAAAGAATAAAATAGTTGAGGACGTCCTCCCAACTATTCCCATTATCGGAAATTTCTGAGCTTGGAAAGGCGTCGCTTGTACGTACATCGGCTTGTTGGTGCTTGGAAGAATAACTGCGCTAAAGCGCTCAATTTGTAACTTGGTTAAGTTCTTTTTCGTTAGGTTCATGAGGAGTTCTGAGCGACATGGGAACATTCACAAATCCATTGTTGGGGTTCTTCTTGGCGAGACGTACACATGTGGCTCTTTGAATAAAAGATGTTGGTATACTGTGCCGCTAATAGAACGATATGGGAAATCTGGGAAAAGAGGAGTAGACAATCTGGGGGGCCGGTTCACGCCGACTTGATGGGCTATGCCACACCCTTTCCTATTACTTGTTCACCACTTCCTTTCCGCTCCAAGGGTTCCGAGTCTTTGAGGATGGGGCAAATGGTCGAAGTACTCATATCTCCGCTCGAAAGAGGCTCGACCGATAAGGAGAGGTAAACGAATACTCCTTCGCTTACTCATTCCTCCTCAGATGGCTTGGGGGTTGGCTTGCTTGGGTGACTAAAAAGTAGGAGTTCGACTTATGATATCTCCTAGTTGGGGTTTGCGGACCGACCGACTAGTAGTTCTAATACCTCCCATCCACATCCTCTCTTTTTGTCGCTCTTCCATTTCGGATGAAGATTAAAGAGGAGTCCATGGCTTCAAGATTGGAAGCTTCTCCCGATAGATCCGATTCTACCACAAATGGCTCAAAGACTTTGACAATGGTCACCCTAGTGATGCCAATTTTGTTCATGTTGTTCGAGAAAAAGGCAAAGGAATTCTCATTTGGATTTAAAAAACATCACCAATTATACAATGAGTATGTTGTTCCATTCGAACTCGGGAGATATGTCCGGAAATGTTGTACTTTGCAAGCTATTCTCGGTGATCTTGACAACAAAAGATTGTCGAGAGACACAGGATAGACTCATTGATCAAGCTCTTTCAAGGGGTGGTATCAAGCCAAGCTTGTCTTGATCTTGTGGGGCCGGTTCTCATGTTTTTCCCGGTGATGGAGCTATTTTACCATTAGATACGCTATGCTTTAACCTTGAGAAGGCTTTGTCTGAGAGCGAGTGGTTTTAGGGGACCTTCGATCGAATAGGGGATCGGGTATTAGTCCCGTTGTTGCATGACTCGTCTGAATTGGTCTACTCTGTTAGGTTTAACGAAGTCCTCTTCTTTATAATGATGAAACCGTAGGTCGCCACCCATGGGTGTCTCGATATCCCTTCTAGCCTTCTCCATAGAACTCGATTAGAACAAAGATGGATGAATTCAAAAAGCCGGACTTCGGGCGACGGTGCTCTAAGTGAATAAAGGTTGAGAAAGCTTTCATTCATCTAATCAGGGGATCGATCACTTAAGCGCCCAAGCAAAGCAATCTCTGAAAAGCACCTATGGTATGTCTTTGGAAAGGAGGGGCTAATCAACTCTTGATAGCCAGGCAAGAAAGAAAAGAATGTACCAAAAAGACTACACCTCATACCCTTATCTCTCCTTCACTGCACCCTCAAAGTAATCCCTACTACCCGCCATCTTACTTTCCTTATCGATTATCCATCCCCAAGCGAGGCAAAATTTAGCCACCTTTAGCAATATCTCGTGCGTCACTACCGGGTCCTAGCCTCAACCCCTTCACTTCGTTACACTACTTAAGCTTTAAGCTATTATTCATGAGCCACTTGAACAACCTATCTCAATCGGTACATCATAGATTAGCAAAAGATTCATTCAGTATTTACGCCACCAATCTCTTATTTGGTGGTTATTCCCTCTCTTTTTAGATTCTATTAGAGATATATATTTAGTTCATTTCAAAGCCACACACACCACATATTGTTATCGTTATCAATCAATAAACTCCAAGAACTCTCTTGCCCCCACCTTTTGAAGGGAATGATGGTTCGGGCGCTAGTGGGCATGTCATCATTTAATAAAGATTGTGTCACGAAAAGAAAGAATTAGCCAAACTAGACGATTCCCTTTTTTATTCATTGTTGTCCCCTGTTTGGAAAAAGATGCTCTCGTCCAGTCTAGTGTATCGATTCCTATTTAAGAAAACCAAGACAATCTCTACTTTTTCTTGAGAATATTTTCGATTAAATGAGAAACTTCAACGATATTTCCACAACGAGATCTCATCTCAAAGGTCAAACCGACGATGAGACTTGAAGAAGATATATTATATCATCGTTTCATGGAATTTGCCCTTAGGCAAGGAATTGATTTCTCGACCACCTTTCCAAAACCCATTTGGGAAAGAAAGTCGCAACAAAAGGTTAGGTTAGGAGGAGCTAGAGCTAACACTAGGGATCGACAGCCCTAGGAGCGAGATAGACCTCGGAGTTGGGTCACGGGTCCTCGTCGTCAGTCACGGCGAAGCCGACCCTCGTGGGCCTGCTCCAACATACCGAATCGCAGATCTATCACAATTGGTGGTACTTCTTGTTGAATTAAAAGATTGGATTTGTCTTTTTCAGTATCTATCTCGCCACCACACAAAGCGGTGATTAAATATCCATAGGGAGCCCCCTAATCTAATAAGGAAGTTGCTTCTTGAAAAAACCTTTTTTATTTAGACTTTTTATCTTATTTGGTTGGGCAAGAACGCTAATTGGGGTTATACCAATTGGAAGCCGTACTCACTCTTGAAATAGCTCTTTCAAAAGAAGGAAGCCAGACTTGCCACGGAATCATCAACTTCGAATTTCATGTCTTGAAAGAAATGCACAAAGAGAATGGTTGAGGTAGAATTTCATAATGGTGAATCGGAAGCTTTTTACTTAGTGCGATCTATCTTTAACGGGTCATAGTATCGTAGGTATAGAGGTATAGCTACTCTTGTGGAAGCAACTCATGGAGTAATGCGGCATGGTTGCAAGCCCCAGAAACCAATATGTCCTCTAAAGCAGCCCATTCCTCAAAGACTATGATTAGTTATGAAGTCTTATAAGTGAGTGATTGGCTTCGTGATCCACGTGGGAGCATAAAAGATTGGCTTTGATCTTCTATCTTATCTTATATGAGCCAATCCAAAAGCCCCGACTTAAAGATATGCTTGATAGCTTGAATAGAGAAAAGAAAGAGAGGTCAAAAGCATTTATTTCTCATGGTCATTCTTCTTTCCTTAACACATATTGATAGTAATTAAGTATCGGAGGTATCTTATCAAGCGGGTTATTTTCAAGGGGAAAGGAATAAATAGTGGTGGGACTTCTAGCTTTACTTGGATATAACCATTCTAAAGGTGCCTTATCAAATTGGGGTAATCTCGATGTCTTTTTTAAGTTAAGCCAATGATAGCTAAGTGGAATGTATGGACCGCCGTAGAATAGGAGCGAGAGAGCCATCTCGACGCAACTCAACCTCGAGCCTATAGTTGTTGAAGCGGGGCGGACGGAGAGATTTTCTTCAAGATCCAGTTCTCTCCGACGATCGAGAGAAAAGAACTCAATCAAATAGCCGCATTCGTCAAATAACCTATGATTGTAGATAGATCCATTGATGGTACAAAGAAAGCGGGGCCATTTCCTTATTTATCTTTCCAATATCTAATAAATCCATTCGACAACACCTATTGAATTTCTTATGAAGGAATTGAATAGTATAAGGTAAACCGATTCTAGCTCCTCCAAAGAGTCGTAGAAGACTCGACAAGAGGAAGGAATAGCAATAGCGAGAATAGTAATCGAATCACTTTGGTAATGCTAGAAGTAAAAAAATTCCTTGTATGAAAATGGCATTGATGAGTAAGACATTGAGTTGGACTACTTTCACTTTCCTTCGGTATCTATTTCCCTCTCCATTACTCTTGTCCTTGCCCTTCTCTTTGGATTCGCTAGGAAACTAGTCCCTTCTTTCTTGTGACAACAGAGGAATTCATCTCTGTTTAAAGTTTTCCAGTCAAGCAAAGCCACTACCTACTTCTATTTCCACGCTAAAGCCGCTAGTCGAAGACCCACTATTTACTTATTTATAATAGGATAGGACCATCGGAAAGAAAGTTAAGTAGAATCCGTGCTTTCGGGTGATTGCTCCACGATTCAAATGCTACCCACGTGAATGCTAGTCTAATCCGTATGCCCAAACCACATAAGATAAGCTAAGCAACGTCATCGATTCCAAACGTGTGATTAGTAAATGATTCAAAGAAAAACAAGAACGTATTCTTCTTCTATGAAGACATCTGCAGCAGATTCCCGGCCTCGGTTGACACATTCTTTACTTGAACAACAAGAGTTAAGACGGTTCTCGGCAATTTCGAAGGTCGGTGAGAAGTGGATTCCCTTTCTAGGGTACTTGACTAGGCCGGAGATGGATAACTCTTATATATAATAAGATGGGCCTTGAGCCCGCTTCATCGCCTTGACTTGATTCTTGAAATTCTAAGTAAAAGTAAGGACTTTGCTTTGCTTGGGGAAGAACTCCGAATGAATACCTTTTGCACGTGATTTGATGCCCTCGATCCAATGGCTTCATGCCCAAGGGAGCTCGCTTTTTTTATGATTTTACTAGCCATCGTAGAAGGGAAATCCGATCTATGCCCAAATCACGGGGTTGGATGCAAGTGGCACGATTGAAATTCGATTTCTTAAGGCAATCTCATCTTACAATCGGTTCAAACAATCCAATCAAATCACCCAGAACTCATTCATAGCGCTTCATGTAACGACTATCTTCTTCTCATGGGAATATGGCTAGAAGAATAGACTTTTAGAGTTCCTCCAACGACTACTTCAAAGATCTTTATTTTTCCTCTGTTTCTAAGGAATGGTATGAGAAAAGCATGGATAGAGCCATTGCAGAGTGTAACGATTCATGTTAGAACACTCTGGGAGAAAGAAGGGTGAAGGTATGGTTATGGCGAGTGGTACGAACGAGAAAGGCAAATCTGTAATCCACGAGAGTGGTGCCCGATCAACCCGATCTGGGGTTCGGTGTAAGATATGGAGAATCTTCCTCCTTCTTCACCTATGCCGAATTCAATCATTCAATCCTAGCCCATCTTCCTAGCCGATATCCCAAAGATCTTCCTAATAACTCCTAATCTGCGAATTTAGGAATTTCACCTGACCGAGAACCATGTATTAGTAGAATGTCTTTTAGATCGACTTTACACGACCATTGAAAGGATGTCTCTTTTGATTCAAGGATCCTCGATCCCCGACTTCGAGGTGTTGACTCACTTAGAGAAAGGGGCAACTTTGTGCATGGGTAAAGCGAACGGGACAAAGGGATGATGACTTCCCAGGATCGGCCTATTGAAATCCATATTCTAAGATTGTCTTCGTGTTTCGCGTGTGCTATTCCCATTCATATGTCTATGGGTCGATGACTAGTTCAAGGGTACGTGTCTTATTTTGATAAAATGAGTTATAGTAAGGGCTAAGACCCTAGGGTGATGGTGATCATCCCGTGATGGAGAGAGAGTCCACCGATGATTCTCCATCCGAAGCATGGCTAGTGGGAGAAAGAATTCGCTTATTATCTTCGTGAACAAAGGAGTTCCACCGCTTTCACTTTTGTGGAGTGACTATCTATATCGGATATGTTCATGCTTTTTTTTTAGTGAAGCGCCATCGTAGATTGACCGGGCTTCAAGTGAAATAGAATGGATGGTCCGATTGATTGTCCATTCAATGGTACGTAGTTTTTTTTCTTCAAAAGAGAGCATCCCGGGAAGGAATGGATTCTTCATGCAAATTTGAGTCTACATGCATATGTTATAATGGTTGGGATTCAATATGCTATGCTAAGGAAGGTAAGAGCAAGAAAGAAGAATCATGCACCTCGTGATTGGACATCCGAGGTTCGACCTTTTTTCGATCTAGGTTCGGAGGAAAAACCGAGTAGAGGCCAAAAAAGCTTCTATCTCCAATTCGTGTGGTGGACTCATCAAAGTCTTTCCTCTCCTTAGCGTAAAAGCAAAAATCTGGCATTTAACCTCTACACCCGTGTTTGGGGTAAAACCACTCCTTAGCTAGTAGTCTCCATTCCTACCCCTTTTCAACCAACCAAACTACCACCGACGGCCTCCTAGAAGCACGCCAGGTCAATGCCAAAGTAAAGAGACGAATTACCCTCCACCCTTGGGACAAATAAAAATCTATATTTCTTCCTCTTCTTAGGACGACAGAAGCAATGACCAAAGGCATAGGCTCTGGGTTTGCCTATTTCGAGGGGGCTCTAACCTCCTAAAGAGAAGTATAGGGGAGTTGACATCGGCTCCTTGCGCCGGGGGCAACAAGGGTAAAGGCGGATGCCCAATCGCCAATGGATATATTGAATACCGTAGTAGGGAGCAAAAAAGGGGGCTTTATTCAAGTCTTCGGGTCGTCCACTAAGTGAGTGAAAGAGGTCTCATTGGGAGATTTGGGAAGAGAGAAGGCATACTCACATTATGTGAAAGAAGAGCTTTTTTTTTTTAAATTCAATGAGTTCAAGCAATTTAAACAATCTTGGAACAAGCCTCGTGGCATGTATGGAATGACCTCTCTTTACGTTATTAAATTGCTTAGGTTCTCAAAGCAAGAGTGATTTGCTTTGGTCGCCCTAACCATTCTCAAGAACAAAAAGAGGAAGATCGAAAGATAGCCTTCCTTTCTTACTCGAGCCTTTGACCGAACAAACAAAAGGCTAGGCCCACTTGCGAAGATCGATGTAATGGATATCTCCCATCTTCACATGAACGTGACCACGAAACCCTCTTAGACCAACCGAAAGCTCACTTACATCCTTTAGTCTTGGATCTGGTTTCCTCCTTCCTATAAATTCGTATGTTTATCGATGAATTTTTAGAAGTTCCTAACCCCGCAGGCTTTGCTAATATTTCGACCATTTGCCCGATCCTACTGACCTTTCTTTTCGGAAAAGATGGTTTTCCCACAACCTCGAGTAAAGAATGCCAGAGTTGTAATATGCTTGCTTTGGAAGGATTGGCTCTTAAAGCCTACTCCACTATCGATATTTGGACCGATGGATAAGATAAGACCTCCATCTACTAGGGCGGAATCACGGGTGGCGTGTTATACACCACATACATACTGAGGACAATTCTCTTTTCACATGTGAAATCGTCCCTGGAGGCATCCCAAAGTACTTTGATGGAAGGGCGATTGGCTTGAACGAGGAAGGAATGCCACCGAGGATTTCGACAAAACTGTGTTGAAGAACTATTCTCCGATCTTTGAATTGTCTCGCTTCATGCATCATATCATGAAAAATAGCGATCATAGCACGTTGATAAGTAAGACCAAAGATTCTTTAAACCAAAAGGCATCACTGTGTAATATAAGTTACCTATCCGAAGTTCAAGGCATGTAGCATCCATGTGGTTCATCTTTATTTGGTTGTAGCCGCTATACCCATCCATGAATGAGAACATCTCATGCCCAAATGAAGCGTCCATGAAAGCGAGATCAATGTTTGGCAACAAAGGGAAGTCATCTTTCGGACAAGCTTGATATATAGGTAAAAAATCAACACAAAGCGGCGGATTTGCCCATTCTTCTTGATAGGGGTCCTTACAAGTAAAGGAATAAAGAGATTAATAGATTATATTAATTGTGCTATGAAAGAAGTAGCCCTATGCTCTACTAAATATTGAGTTTTCGCCACCTTTGTTTGGTACGTAGTTTGTCAAAGAAAAGAGATTTCTTTTTGTAATGAATGAATTCGGGGATATCAGCTTAGGAAAGATCTCTGGGCTATCGGCTAGGAGTTATCATCCGTATTAGACCATTAAATCCCTCATCCGTAAGAAAGATGATCTATTGGCTCACAATTTATTGAATGAAAGAACGAGGCCGCCGTGGCGACATTACCGGCATTCCTAGGAGCTTGACTATTATCCATATCAAAAACAACTTTTTAACCTCTATTTCGTGAATCGAACAACCATTTTTCCATCTTGATCCGCTTGGACACCTCAAGACTAATCCTTTATAATATTAAGGTACCGTGACTATGGCATTGATGGGTTATTCCAACTTCACCGATAGAGAAAGTACTAGCATAAAGTAGAGCTTGGATAGTTGTTAGGGTCTATATAAATGTGAAAAGAAGATTCCCCTTCTCGTTATCCAAGCCGCGGTTGAACAATTGAATCTCGACTAAGAATCTACGCTTTTGTAGTCGATTGATGATACAGAGAGCGAAAGAAAGTAGTTCATTGTCAACCTAACTAGATAGCCATAAATTAAATAGGCATGCAGGGGGCTTAAGCTCTAGTTTTTCCTCTTATGCCATGGCGGTTTACTCACTTTAGATTTAAAGATGATTTTCATGTAGATATTAGATATGGATCTCCTATATATCATATCTCCAAAATGGATGAAATGAATCGATGGGATCTCATTAGGCGAATGAAACTCATTGCATCATCAAAGCAAACACCGCGAAGAAGTGGTTGAATCCCACCTTTTGATCTCTACCATCGATTGAATTTATGGGGAGAAGCAAAAAAGGAAACCCCATCAATCAAGAGGGCGAGTGGACAATTAGGCGGCTACTCTCCGGCCTTTGAATAAGACAGACAAAAGAAGAGCATATCACGCCATTATGAGGCAAAATCGACTTCGCTACTAATTCCATTGTCGTCTTCTTTTTGCTCTTCCGATTTCAAATTTCGTCAACGATCTTTGCTCACACCGGACCGCGACCTCTTGACTTGCTAGTTGGAAATCGGTGTACTATAGTTTTTACTTCCAAATGACATTACCGACTAAAGAGTCAAATCCATAGTTTGATTAGTCCCGAATCGGTTGGATTCTCCGTTTGGAATGTGCCATCTGGTTGGTGTCCAATCATTTCCTCAAAGGAAGTAGTCAAACTACATAGAGGGTCCGAAGGAGCTCGAGTTTACTTTGTTTATAGAGTCGGTTAGTTAGAGTTAGAACTCATAGGCTTTTGGATTGAAGTGAAAATATCGATGTTAGCGGAAGAGGATGGAAATGGATCTGAATCGTCATTGACTTCACATATAATATATTGATTCAACTTGGTCTTGACTTGATTGAGACCTCGGATACGGCTTTGATTTCGGAGAAAGTGAGCAAAGATAGCAAGAGAGCATGGGAATGGATCATCGCTATGATCTCACTTACTATAATAGATAAAAAGGCGGAAGTAGGCGCTAGCAAGTCGCGTAGGATTTATCGGAACTTCCAGATATCTTGGTCTACCGATATAGCCAAAGCCAAAACAGAGACGCCAAGGAAAGATCCACTTCCCATGGATCCTACACAATATAATAAGGTACCTATGTCTAGCATTCATTCTTCGCTTAACTCAAGCAAAGAAACATCTTTTGAGATAGATCATTTACAATACCACTTTGATTCAAGAAAAAGAAGAATAATGCTAGTGTCCTCATCCTGCTTTTTCTTATTTGAGAGAGTGTTCGATGGCTTCTTGAGAAAAGCCTTTAATTTAATAGGTAATAGGAATCATCCGGGAGCTCAAAGAAGATCTCCCCATGATTGTCGGGTCAGAGTCTGATAAACTTTCATGGCGGCATTCATTATCGGGATCATTGGTGACTCGAAAGTCCTTAGGTCTTGTTTTGTAAGCTTGAAACGACCAGACAAGTGGTGACTATGAGATGGCTTGCTATTGAGCTTCTTGTCTTCCATCTTTCTTTTTATTGTGGGGTCCAACAAGAACAAGAGCGCCTCCTCTTTTTTCTTTAGATTTTTGAATTTAAAAGAGAGGGTCTTACTTATTCGGGATGAAAAGAAAAATAAAGGGATCGGGGGCTTTATGATCGGAGAAAGAGAAGGGCATGGTTGGTGTGTCACTTTGGGTGGGTGAGGAACCCGTAGGAAGGGGGGACGATCCGCCGAATTCACATCGAAAATCGCCAACATGAACACAAACGAAATCTTGAATTATGATAGAAACAAAATGAACCACTTCTATTCTCTGAGCCGAGGTATATGAAGAATGGCTTTTTGGTCCCTTTTCGTCCGATGGTTAGGACATCGTCTTTTCATGTCGAAGACACGGGTTCGATTCCCGTAAGGGATAGGTACTCATTCCCGGCGCTTTAAGTTAGTGTTCATTCTTTGAGTGATCGCCGCTATTTGGTTTGAAAAGGTGGTCCTAAGCTTCCTCTTTCCCGTGAAAGCAAGAGAGATCACAATTTCTCTCGATAATGGAGCTTCCGCCACCGGAAAAAACAATCTCTTAAGAAATGAAATCTCAGATACGATAGAGAAATGTCGTAAGTGAGGACCGAGAAGATTACCCAAAGCTAGAAGGACTTGCGAATGCACCAAAAGGTTGAAATAAAATATCTGTGGATGCCCACTCCGTACTTGGATTAACAGACGTGTCTCGTTGTAAGGTTCCTACTCGATCTTTTGGATAGTGAATCCATTCCTCTGTTGATGCGAGAAAAGATGGATTGTATTTGATTGTTTGCATGGTTGAAATCCGTTTCACAATGGCTCCTTGTCTTTATCCGAAATCCCTGTGAACAACTATTCTCGTAAGAGAAATAATAAAAATCGATCATGAACAAATTCAATCTAAAACCCACACGATGGGGGTTGAAACCTTGTGAGCAAATCCCATTGCTAGAGCCTAGCTTTCCGCTAGTAATTGGGGGGTTTCCAAGACCAAAATCGGATTTTCTTTATCCTATAAGGTTCTATTATAGAAATACTAATAATGACACAATTAGTTTTCGAACTCTTGGATTTAATGGTTCTTATTCGGATTTAGGTTCTTTGGCTAACATTTCTGAATATCATTTTTATTCTGCCAGATCTTATTATTCAAAAGAAAGTGGCTCTAGATCTAGAGATGGATCAAATAAGAATAAAAGGCTTAGAGGTAAGGTGACTAGAATTTTGTATAATGATCAATCCGTGTTCAATCGGTTGAAAGCTATGAAAAAGTATCATGGGGAGTTTAAAACTAGAATTGACTTCACGTGTCTAGGTATTCAAAATCAAATATAATAAAATCTTATTATTCTTGAAATGTATTTTTGGGGGTCTTATTATGCTTCGAAATGGATTTCTCATTTATTTCCATATCTCGCTCTATTTTCATCATTCCCTACTTGTAATATAAATATGATGGTTCGTGAGGGCCTCGCTTAGGATCGGTGAGGGCCTTTGGAGGAAGTGGCTTCAGTGGACCGATTTGTTTGGAAGCGATTCGGTGGTAATTCCGAGACCGGGCGGACACTCGATTAGCTCTTCCGAGCGAGCATAAATCAACCAATACCCCCACTCCCCGAGCCTGTTGCTCGAGGCCGATCAACTAGGCCGGAGGTAGGCCTGGATTCCCAATGATGCCCATCATAATCACTTGATGCCCCGCAAGAACGTGTGAAAGAGTTGGGCCATCGCCGATATCAATTCAATTACTAAAAAGTGGAACCGCAACGATTGGGCAAGCATCATTGCAAAGACAGATTGTGGTGGAGGAAAGCATCAAAACCGCTTTAGTTGAGGACGGCTATCGTCCCGAGGCTATTTTGGCCAAACGACACCGGATAAGGGGCTTTATGTTCTATCCTTCGGGACTACTTTTTTCGAGTAAACTTATGTTGGCTATGTCACGCTAGATTTCGACAACTTGGGGACTCATGTCTGCTCCATACTGCGAGTCATCCAAGCGATAAAAAACTATGATTTATTCATTAGATAGGCCCTCATGACAGAGACCTCCATTTCAATTACATTCGTAAGCTTGCTTTCTTGTAGCAATCCGAGAGTCAAGAAAAAAAAAAGGAATGACCAATGAAGCATAAGGAGAGTCGTCAAGCGAAGAAATGTTGGAAGGTGCTAAATTAATAGGTGTGGGAGTCTGCTCTGATAATCGCTTTAATTTGAGCCGCAATGGAATTGGAAGCGTATTCAGTTCTTTGATCCATTCTGTTGCATAATCCATCCTTAGCTAAACAATTATTTGGTTATGCCATTAAGGGTTTGCTCTAACCGGCAATTGCATTATTCTCTTTAATGATGGCATTTTTATCTCATTTGTATTCGAGAAGGATTGGATTGATCTTTCAATCTTGATCGCTTTTTTTTCATTCGCCCGGAAGGAATGAAGGAAAGTGCTTCACGGGCTTGAATAATGATTTTGTTTTTTGGATTGAGAGGTCGAAGCGGTGAAAGAGACAGAAATCTTTCACACCTTTGGCGGCCCTTTCATGGTGAGTTGTCATTATTGATTGCTTTCCGTGATAGGGGAAAGGGAGAAGAGGTGAGGTGGGCCCTTTCACTAGACTACTTTACTAGACTCACTTTTTTTCATTCAAAGTATAGAACCGTCAATCAAAAGGGGTTCTGAACTAATTTGATCTCGAGACCGATACCTAAAAAAGATAGTGAAAAAGAATCTAAAAGAAGAAAAACACAATTGCATAACATAAGTGAGGGCACGAACAAAAAAGACAGAGAAAAGCCCTCAAGGGGTGTAATCAAAGCAGAATCGAGAGCATCGAGGACCGATGAAGAAGGAGAAGGAGATGAGCTAATTGGAAAATACGAGTAAGGGACGGAAACCCCGAGGGAAGCTCTCCTTTCCGTGACTCTTCATATAAATTTACCACTAAAACAGAGGTAAAACGAATAAATTCAACTCATTCTCTTACTAAAGGGAAGCGTGCTCCTCACCTTCCTATGCTTTGCTTCTCTTGTTGATGCTTTGCTTTCATCACGATTGATCCAAGGTAGAATGCCCGATTGACCGACCTTGCTTTCACTCTAGCTACCAACTCGATAAGTCTTAAATAAGCTCCGGGCTAATCATCGGCTTTACACACTTCATTTTCAAGACCGCTTTAATATTAATACCTTATCTTTATTAACACAGTAACCTTTCGAACAAGAAACCCGACCTTAAGGGTTCCAATGGTTATTAATAAAAAGCTTGACAAATTGGAATCGATATCCCATATCCTCCTCAAGAAAAGAATCTAAGGTTTTGGAGGCGAACGATCTTACATCTTTCTAACCCGAACCCAAAAGCCATTCCCATCATGGAACTTGTCTCCCGCTCATAGCTCATACCCAATACCAATACCCAATAGGGTTTTTCTCTCTCGCTCATCCGGAGAATGCTCATAAACTCACTTGATCTTTGGCATGTGTTATTAAATCGGTGATACACAACCAACCAACCTCGGGGTTTACATGTGCTCGGGTGTACTTCTTATCCTTACCCATAACTCAAGGAAGGCATCACATCGATGTCGAATCAGTCCCTTAACGCGGAGCTCTCTTTAGTCGCTATTCGATTTCACGCCTCAAGCTAATAGTTGTTGGATTCTGGTACTCTTTAGAACATGTGATTTACCCAATCAATAAAAGCGAAACTACCCGCTTTGTCGTGGTGCGATGAAGTACCTATCTCTCTTTATAAAAAAGATATTACCTTATAAAATATTTAGAAAAAGCCTTCAAAGTAAGGCCCGAAAGAGATCCATTTTATTTATTATGTGGCTAGGCCTTTCTTCTATTTCTTATAGTTGGATCCTCTCTAAGCTCCTTCTATCTCTAGGAGGTCGATCCTATCCCTTCTAAGAGCAAAATTTAAGCTCCTCCCCTTATCCCTTCGATCCGGTTGTTAGTCTCATTCCTCTCTGGTAGGTCGAGTAGCTTCAACCTACTTTCTCGCATACCCGATTAGTAGCTTCTTCAACTCCTCTCCTATGAAGGGAAGTCACTCTTTAGTCGCTTTCCCTCAATACCGAATAGTATAGTATCCTAGCTTCACTCCTCGCCTCTAAATAATATCTACCTTGCCTCAAATAGTTCAAGAGCGAGAGAAGGATCGAGGATAAGATCAAAACCACCAACCAAAGGTTTAAGTTGAAGTAGTATCGAGGATTTTTTTTCACTTCGACCAAGGCTTTCAATTCAAGGTAGAACAAGGTATATTCCGATAAAAGATTCTCCGGTTGGGATAGGGATCTCTCCTTCTTTATTTCTCAAGGCCTAAGGAATCAAGAAAAGTGGTTGGGAAGTGCCCGGCCATCTACTAAGAGCTACTAGGAGCTAACTAGCTATCTTGGTAATGCTCTAAACCCAGTAGAATCACCCCTTCTCTTCTCCTTTCAAATCGGTTGAGCGCTAAGAGATGGATTCCAACCTTCGATCGTCAAAACCTCCCCAATAAAGAAATCAGATATGCAGAAGTAGAGTGGTCATTATGGAGCAACAAAGGCGAGAAATGGGATAGACGAAGAAAGAATCCCGAAAGTGCTAAGCTAAAGAATCGATGAAAAACCTATTGGGAAAGGATGGTCGTGAATCGTGGAATCAAACAAATCCCATCGCTCCAACCAACACATTTCTATAAGCTAAAACCTCATGTTTTGCAGGATGACGGGACGGAAAAGGGTAGCATCACCTATCTTGGAGGGAGATCGATAGCACCTTCAAAGTCGATGTTGTATTGAATCGATTGAGTCTCCTCCGATCACTCATCTCGCTTGATATGGAAAGCGATGGGAGGGTTCTACTACAGTCCAAGCGCTTTAGTTGATTGAATTTCATCAAGAACGGATCCTTCCCGACTAATGTCAATAAGCGTTGTTTTGTGCGGGGGCGCTTGTATATCGACCACCGATCGGACTTATCCTTAGTCCGAATTGGCACATATTCTTATCGTATTTGTTGCTTCCCAAGCCTAATCTCCTCCTTTTCTTCTCGGCCTCTTTCAGGGCTTCTTAGGCTAGGCCTTAAATAACCATTCGATAACCATTTTCATCAAGATGACCCACAAGTCTGACGATAAGGTATTCTCATAAACCATGATTGATGCAAAACAATATCTTCGCAAACAATTTCAATCTCCTAATTGATCCGCCAAAAAGGTTAACTTCCACGCAAACCCTAGCCATGCTAGGGCGTGTATCCAGTCCGTAGTTCATCCATCTTAAGTGGACGTCCAATAATGCCGATTCAAAGAGTGCCTTTTCGGTGAAAAAGGTGCAATGGTAACTCCGAAATCTAATCAAAATTGGCGCAATTGATGACTCCGTTTTGATCAAAGTCTGTTGTCCACTTAAATACACGATAGGGGGCTCCGCTCTATCATCCAAACTTGTTGTGTCCAATGAAGTGAGCCCAAAGAGAGTACGTAAAACGTTCTGCGAAACTTTTGCAAAAAAGAACTCCTCCCATGGGAGCCAATCTCTCACCTTTTTTGTCGATCTTGTTGCCACGCCTCGTTTTTAGGATTATCGTGCATCAATTTGGCTAGGAAGCCTCGTTGCCTCTTTTTCGGAGATCGGGATCCCAAGTAGATACATCTTTGACAAATGTGATCTCGTATATTTCGCTTCCCCAAAATGGATTTATGACTATCATCCCTCGATGCACTAGGACTACGCGATAGGCTCGAACCGAAGGCCTTACTTCACCACTAGTTCTCGCTCTCCCAATGAAGTCCTTCTCGCCTCCCTTACCTTGGGCTTATTGGCCTAGCAGTTTGGTTTCCTATGCTAGTGAATCGGATGTTTGAAGGATTCGCACCTACCATAAACTTAAACACCCGATCGTGAACTTCCTTTACCAAATCTCGCTTGGTCAATTCTGGAAAGACCCCATTAATGTAATGATTGAACAAGAAAAGTGTGTTTGTTGCGACTACAAGCTGCCAATGCACCTTTTCTTTTGGTCGCTATGCTCTTTCGGGGTTGAAAAACAACTTCAAAAAGTAGAAGGTGGTCAAAAAAAAAAAAGAGTTAACGCGACTTTTCCGAACTACGCTTTTTCCCCGCTTTTTAACATCACCGAGATAGGCTTTTCCCCCAAACCATTGACCCTTGAGGGAGAAGTTGATTCATTCAATGGAGCTTTACTTCTTTGATCTAGTCAAGGGGGTCTCTTAAAATAAGCCACCACCCGAAGCTAAAAAGCGGTTTATAACAGAGCGATCCGTTGTTTGCAATTTCATCGAAGGCGCTCAACTATTAGCCATGCTAGTCTTTTTCTCGTGAGAGTTTCCGTTGTTAGACTATCGATTCGATAATCGCTCCATTTACCGGTGTTCTCTTTGCAATTAAATCTTGTGACGGTCTTTTTCTCTAAATACCTTACTACGGGCGTGGTACGATCATAGCGAGAGGATTTCTCCTAATTTCGGTCAGGATTCAAGTCGGTGCTTTCCTTCCCGGGCGAGAAGTCCAATCCCTTCTTTTATGGTGGATAACTTGAATAGTCGTATATCTGTAATCAACACAAATCGGATTCTCGAACACCGCCTTTCGCACCTAAGATCGTATTCTCGTTAACTTCGGGCAATCGGGTTAGATTATCCCAAGAACTTGCATTCCATGCTTCTTATTTCGAATTCCTTATAACAGTCATCCTCGAGTTTTCACTAACCAAATCCATTTTTTGATGTGCCTGCTTTGCCTCTGCTATCATCTCAAATCTTTGCTCCTTTTCCGTGCCTACAAAATAAACCGTTTTTTTTATTGAAGGCGACCCTCTTATGGGTCATTAACTAAATACCGGAAGTCGTGGACTCAAAGAAAGTGAGTTAGCTTAGCACTTAGCTTAGAAAAGCAATATCGCGTGCGTTAAGGCGCGTAGACATCAAGCCGTAGCGTGAAAACCCCTCTTTATGAGGCTTTCCACTCTTCCTCAAGTCAAGTCGAAGGTTGAACCATGTTTGATCATCTCCTCGCCTCAATCGATTCAAGGAAATCCGCGAAATATTTCCCATTGGTCCAAAGATGCGTTCGCCTTGCGTCGTGGCGCTTTGTTCGTTATGTTCTTACATCACTTTGGCGTCCAAAAGCTTTCATCTTTTCATCGTATGTAAGATCAATTCGATCGATCAAGAGATCCATGCACTCTTGGAGCGTAAGGAGATGATTCGAGATCATTTCTTGCATCATGTTTACGTTAAATCGAAGAAGGCATAGTTGGGAGATTTTACCCATTTCTTGCTTTCTACAAAACCATCTATCCAATGTATGTCAAGTCGGGCACTTAGGTGGAATCGGTGTCACGAGTTGGTGCAGAAAGGGCTTTTTCTTTTTAGTTTAGTCAAGTTTAGTTCGAGCTTCACTTCATCCCGATCCTTGGAAAAACAAACCAAGGTAATTGAATCAAATACAAGTCTTCTATCTTTTGTAGAGCGAGTAGTTTAAAACGACAATAGATGAGAAATGGGATTATGAAAGACAGAGGTCGTGAAATGAAACTAATGATATTTGAGGGGCGAATCAATTTGATGATACCCGCTTTATGCACTCGAGCAATATCCAGATCCGACACTTTCGGATGGGCAAACCGTGTTGTTTTTGGAAAATAGCTCTTGCTCTTCCACTAGGTCGGACGCCGAAAGCGCTCCACGACTTAGAGCAACTATTTGATAGCCTCGATAAGTTATCACGAGTGGGTGGCGAAAAAGTGGTAAGCAATTACCTCCCTTGAATGGAACATGCCCGACCTTCTTCGGTTTGTAATTGAGACGACGCACTCAAAACCCAAGCCTTCTTACCGATTCATATGGTATGGAAACGTGGTCATGCATGGTCCGAGGAGTTGGGTCTGCAGGCGAGCAGAGCTGACGTTCGATCTAATCCACTATGTCTTGTAATAAGAAGTCTTTTATCGCGGCATTCTCCCCGAAAAGAGAGTTTTAAATGGAATTATGGAACTCTCTCCCCAGTCGCAGAACTAACAACTCTATTAGAAAGTCGAATTAGCCACTTTTTACATGAATTTTCAACCGGATGAGATCGGGTCGAGTGGTCTCCATTGGAGATGGTATTGCACGTGTTTATGGATTGAACGAGATTCAAGCCGGGAAATGGTTGAATTTTCCAAATGATTGTGAAAGGAATAGCCTTAAATCTTGAGAATGAGAATGTAGGGATTGTTGTCTTTGGTAGTGATACTACTATTAAAGAAGGAGATCTTGTCAAGCACACCGGATCTATTGTGGATGTTCCTACGGGAAAGGCTATGCTTTAGCGCGTGGTCGACTCCTTGGGAGTACCTATTGATGGAAGAGGGCTCTAAGCGCCACGCAGCGAAGACGTGTCGGTAGAAGTGAAAGCCCTGAAATTATTGAACGAAATCGTAACGAGCCTATGCAAACAGGGGTTAAGCGGTAGATAGCCTTGGTTCCTATAGGTCGTGGTCAACGAGAACTTATAATGCAGGATCGACAAACCGAAAAAAAATTTATTGCTATCGATACCATATTAAACCAAAAGCAATTGAACTCAAAGGCCACCTCCGAGAGTGAGGCATTGTATTGTGTCTATGTAGCGATTGGATTAAACGCCAAACTGGGGCACAATTAGTTCAAATTATTTCGAAGCCAATGCTTTAGAATATTCCATTCTTGTAGCAACCACCACTTTGGATCCTCGCCTTCCTCTGCAATTTTTGGCCCCATATTCGGGTGTGCCATGGGGGAATATTTCATGATAATGGAATGCACGCATTAATAATCTATGATGATCTTAGTAAACAGTGTCGTGGCATATCGATAAATGTCATTATTATTATTCCGACCACCGTGTCGTGAGGCTTTCCCAGGAGATGTTTTCTATTTACATTCCCGCCTCTTAGAAAGAGCGCTAAACGATTGGACGAGCGTAGGGAGCTTGACCGTCATTGAAACACAAGCGTGAGATGTTTCACTTATATTCCTACTAATGTAATTTCCATTCTTGATGGACAAATCTATTTGGAAACAGAGCTCTTTTATCACGTAATTAGACATGCTATTAACGTCGGATTATCTATCGGTCCAAGTCGGGTCTGCCGCTTTCGGTTGAAAGCTATGAAAGAAGTATCTTGGGAGTTTAAAACTAGAATTGGCAAATATCGAGAAGTAACCGCCTTTGCTCAATTTGGCTCGAGACCTTGATCTTTTGCCACTCGTGCCTTACTCAATAGAGGGCAAGGTGATGAAAAATACTCAAACAACCACAATATACACCATTGTCAATTGAAAAACAAATTATAGTCATTTACGCAAAGGGTCAATGGATTCTCGCGATCGAATGCCATTAGATAAAATTGCTCAATATGAAAAAAATCATTATATCTCTTTGTCAAACCCGGACTAACTAGAAGACTTAAAAGGACAGGGACCCTAACAAATGATTTAAAAAGTAAAATAGAGAAATTCTTACATCAATGTGAGAAAAGATTTAATATGAAAAATTCTTCAAAAATAGGAATCTTTACGTAGTCTCCTTAAAAAGTGAAACAATTATTACTAAGTTTGACATTCTTTATATATATATAATATATAGACCCATCCGTAGATTTATGTTCTCTTCGTGTATCTATTTAGATGTCATAAGTTCTTGGGTGGAGGCTTTGACCCCACATCCTCGGAGCTTATTTTTTTTTTATTTCGAGGGTCTTCTGCAGAATCTAATTCTTATTCTATAGTTCCTCGGGATCATTTCCATCATGAGCAACCTATAGAAGATCCCTATATCGAATGATAATAATTGACTTCCTTTATATCCTTTCACACGTCCCGTAAACCAAGAAGATCCTATCGATCAATTTAGGTTCTTGAATCTGAACCTAAACTAGATCTATTTGCTCGTGATTCGGCTTTTAGAGAGCTGATTAATAGAGGGGTTGCCGCCCCAATTGAACTTGGGTGAGTACTGAAGCCTTAGTCGAGGCTTTTTCGATGATACAATTAGCATTGACAACTATCGTGACTATACTTACGAAGAATTTCGTGACATAACGATCTTGGAGTGTAAAGCGGATTTATTAGAAGGACTATTCAATTTGTTGATGGGCGAGACAAATAGATCGCCTAACTTCGGATCTTGAAAGAATCCCCTTTTCGGAGGCGGGCCGTAAGGACGAAGCTTTATCATTCATTGTTGATTCCTTAGTCCATTAAATCTTAATGATACTAGCTCTAATTTCGACAAAATAGCACTCACCGGGTATTCTCGAGATATCGGATCCAAGATGTCCAACAAAACGGACATCCGGCTCGCTTACCTATCGTTTGTGGAGTATTTCAAGGGTTCCATCTAGGGATCTATCCATATGAGCCAAAGCAAAGGCTTGTGATTGGGAAAGGGATGGGAGAGAGGTGAGGCGTGCTCTTTATTTTGATTGGTCTCTTGATTGTTAACTTTAGGTTTTGGTAATGTCGCATTCATTTCATTAAGGCTAATATATCGCCGAAAAGGAGAACCATGGTGAACTACGCCGTGTCTCGGTTTTTGCATCGACGTGTTCACTTGCCTTCAAAAGAATGAAGAGAGATCGTTTCCGCGAGACAGGGAAATTCATACTCCTAATAGTACCCTTTAGTTAAGCCATAGGCGTCCTGAAGGTGGACTTGGCTTGAGGTCATTGATTACAAATAAACCGCTTTCCTTTTTTCTTGTTCCTACTTCCGGGACTTTTAGGCGTCGATTCTTTTGCTTCTCCTAAGATATAAGGGGTTAGTCAATCCAAATGAAGAAGTCGATGTCTACCTAGATGAATTAGTCCACCGGGGAAATAAATATACTTGATTTGACCTTAAGATCGGCGCTAATAATCATTCCGAATCGGAACTCTAACTCATCAAGAAGAAAGAAGGAGTTTCGCTCGAATCGAATATTGACTAATGTAGGGAACCTAAAATACGTCAAGGAGAGGGACAAGGCGTTAGGAGATAGTCATCGATTGGAGTCGGGAGAGGAGGTATTCGCATGCTCTTCCACGCCTTTCTTTTACTTTGAAAGACGATATATATATCATCTTATGAGAAGGGCATGTAGCTCGATAAGGAATATAGAATAATTTCACTCTGAAAAGCACTCTACTAAAGACTAGGATTTTCCCCAAGACTAGCTCTTTTCTCCCACTTCTATCGCGGGGAGCTCTTAAAACCCCTCGACCCCATCATTATTCGTACCCTAAAAAAAAGCCGACATGGCATGCAGATTCATCTCCCACTCATCAACCGAATCAAGATGCTCCTACCCAAGAAATCGAATAAAAGGATGTGCGCTTGGTGTGCACCAAAAGGAAGATGCAAGTGTTGTCCTTTAAGAAAGAAGGCAAAAATGGGAGTGAATTCATCTTGAGGATGGAAAAAAAAGGAGGCGCATTTGATTGAAACCGGGCTCCGAGGATGGGGCGAAGTCCTTTCATTCTGAGGCGTGGGGAAAAGAAAGAGTTTACTTAGTCATGTTAAAAGCGATCAAACCGGATTGATTTTTTCAAGAAGTCAAAATCCACTTTCGTGATTCTATCTCTGCTTTGGTGGGGTTCACTCTTTTCTTTGAACCTTTACACCTCGGATCGAGTCAACCAATCTAAAAAGACTTGTCTAAAGACTTGAAGAAAGGACCAGTTAACGAAACCTATCGAGTGGAAGAAGGATCGTGGGTAACCGAACTCAGTATTGGGAAAGCGAGCAAGTTTCCTATCCGGCCTCCGACCCGGAAGGGATTGGACTTCTCCGGAAGGAAAGCGCCTTTCTGATGCGATGTCGGAAGTTTCACCTCCTCCGTGAAACCTCGGCTCAAGTCAATTCTGTTTTTCCGTTCTTGCTTTCTCGTACATACAAAAAAGAAGAATTGGGTTGCCTCGAAGGCATTACTCTCATTTTTGGCGCAAACCCGGATTTATTGACATCAATGCCTTTTTTTAGAACATTTTCCACTATTATATTAATATACTATATTTTGGGAAGCGAGGATAAACCTCTCTCAAAAAAGGTGCCCAAAAGCCCGTCATTTGAGCATGATTTAGCTCATCTCTCATCTTTTCCAAAGAACCTAGTTATATGCTTAACACACGCAAGTCGGAGATAGTTCCTTTTTCGAGTCCCCCAAAAACAACTCTATTGGTCTAATTCTAGTTATTTGCAACGTCGGTTTAACAGTGGAAAGATGAATATGTCCCCGCTTCTCTTTCCATGTATGTGCCATTTTTCAATCCGAATCCTTGCTTTGGTTCATAGGGTCTCCCCCAATTCATTGCTTTTGGTTATCGGTGTTTTTTATCTCTCGATAAGTTCTAATTTATGACAGTTCGATTTACGTAAGTTGTGGATTTCTATAAGGAGCTCTTTAAGGGCTCAAATTCTTATGTATTTGATCTCCTCTTCTAGAAAAGATATCATGTCCATATATAGCCGTTTTCGGGCGTGGTTACGGGATTACATTTTAGTGAGGGACTTAAGTGATTTCAAAGTCACTTTTGATTTCCTTACTTTATCCAACGGGTGGATTGGTTATTTCATAGTGACCGCTCTTGGGGAGCTCAGATACTGTTTGGTATACCTATTTTCCCTGAGTCTGCGTCTGCAAGCTCAATATCACCATGAGTCATTGAAGGCATGGCATTTAAGAATTTTACCCACTATGAACCCGGCTTTAGTAGGATCTCTTTTATAGAACAGAGCCCTATGCTCGCCTGCGCTATCTCTAGTCCTTGAGAAAGTCTATCCATTTAATGTAATGCGATCGATATCGAGGAGTTCTTCGATGAGGACAAAGAAGATGAGCGGGGGTGGACATAATCACTCCGGATTTTATTTGGGCTAGCAAAGAATGATGGTTTTCTTTATTGCTGTGATATCACACCCAAATAAGTCGGTCATTGGTGATGAAACAAAGATACACATTTAAACAAAAAGATAATGGTTGGGAAAATAGAAGAGGGCCTATTCATTTTAAGTAAGAAAGCTTTTTTGTCGGGTTTTATTCTTTTTTTAAGATGAACAGTATAGTATTCATTCTAAGTGGCTATCAAAATGGAAGTTGAGAAAGTCGGGGAAAATCAAAGCGGTGGTGCGGGTTTTGGTATCACCCTATTGTCATAACCGCCACCAGAACAGCGGAAGAAGATCGGATTTGCCATCGCTCTTGATTGACTAATTTATCTCGTTCTCTTACATTGTTCAAAGGACGGGCCTTTATCTTAAAATCTTAAAAGAAACGAGCTAATGCACTGAGGCTCAACTCCTAAGACATCTCTTGACAACAACCAACGGAACTTTTCAAGGCCTATCTTCTTTTTTTTCGACAGTTATATCACTTTTTTTTATTATCTCGACAGAAAAAAAGGATTCTCCCACGTTCCTAGTTATCTAAGAAAAGGAGCTGGGGGTAAAGGCCAAAGAAAGGAGCAAATTAAGGGTAAGGAAGGGGTGACTACGAGAACTGAAAAGTTGGATTCAAGAACAAGCCTTTCTTACACAAGGACACAAGAAAGAGAGGTAGGCATGTATAGAAAAGAAACTTCGTGATTCGGTCGCCTAAAGCCCATCTCTTATGTAGTTGCGCCTTGACCACAGGAGATAGGCCGGACCGCTAGTTCTTTCCTCTGTTTGTTAAGTGGTGGTCGGGCTCTCTTTTCTTATTGGGGCACTCACCAAATGAAGGACCATTCTTGATAATCTGGGCGTCTTAACACCCGTGGGATGGGACTCCACCAAAGCAATGAAAGAAATTGCGACTTTGATTGTGGCTGATGTGGGCTACGCTAAACCTATTAGAAGCTCTCTTGCCTCTGCTCAATTGACAAATAGCAAATTTTTTGGCCAAGTACATATAGTTGAGCTGCAGGGAAGGCAACTGGGGGTAGTGCTCAAGTACCTTATCTTTTTTAGCATGGTCTTCTATGTGTGCCATGAGCACTGATTCGAGCTTTTTCTTGACCCGGGGGGTGGATGTCTGCCGATGGATAAAGCCTGCGAGCCCCCTCAGTTCTTCTCTTCACCATCCGAATAAGGTGGAAGATGAAGAAATGGAGTCGCTTTAACCTGACTTTCTCAAAGAAAAACTCCGAGAATAAATTCTCATGTATGGTTCTGTAGTAGAGATGAAATTCAGAAATAACCATCAACTAGAACCCCAAAAGAACCAGATTCCGTAAAACAACACGGAGGAAGAATGAAAGGAATATCTTATCGAGGAATTTTATATGTTTTGCGAGAAATATGCTCTTCTGGCACTTGAACCGCTTGGATCACATCTAGACAAATATAAGCGGTCGAATACTATTCTACCACAGCTATTTCTAGACTTAGATCCTTGTAGTAAGTGTCCTTGGAGTCGATCTTTGTCTCTTTTTTTTTTCTATCATCAACCGCTCATAACTAGCGGCTCTGGTGGTAGGTGTAAAAAGATCGGGTGAATTCTCCCTCATATTTAAGTTCAAACCTCTCGAGCCTAACTAACACACTCCTTTTCGGTCAAGGAGGTTTGAAATCTAGTTCTAAGCTTCCTAAACCTTGCGATGTACTTTTTCGACTTACTCGCCTTGAGCCGAAATCAATCTTGACAAATTGGCAACTTGAATGTCCGGGTCCGTCCTATTGAATTTTTCATGGAACTTGCTTTCCGGATCGCACTAACCGTTAATAGAGTTTGGAGGGCAGGGTAAGGCCGATTTAGTAAGAGAGTTGGCAAAATTGCCTCAACTTGAGGTAGTCCTTGGACCCGGTTTTACCCAAGATCGGACCGAGAACCGAGCTATATGCTCAATAGTCAACTTGTTCTCCTCACCGAGAATCACTAGCTAAAGAAGCAAGAAAGAGTGCCCGATATGACTATGGTCGAAATCAAACTCTTCCCTTTTCGCCAGCCGGTTCATTCAAGGCCATTAGTTCAACCGATGCTTGACCCCATCATGCGGCTTCATTCATGTCAACCGAAATTAGATAAGCTTTTAGAGAAGGGGCAGAGGCCAACAATCGATGAGGGTAATAGCTACGCTTATTATTGACCTTGACCCTATTACTTAAGCATACTTTCTTAAAGATACGAATAAAGGAGCAGCCCGAAACGGATGTCCCTATTGTATTTTAGATAGAGTCATCTCTGGGCTAAGAATCTTACCTTTACTTAGAGAGGGTATCGGTACCACGCTCTTACAGGCTCGTAGGTTGACTCCCCCATGCATCCCTAATAAAGGTCTCATAAACGTCGCTTCCTTTATGCATCCAAAATAGCTTCACTAATGTGAATAGGTTATCTGAAGGTAGGTTGGTTATATACTCTTATCGCCTTCCTTCTTGAACCTTTTGGTATGTATTGCCCCTAACTATAGATCGAGATCCACCGACGGAGAAACTTCAATTTCGACTTTCTTCTTTGAAGTCGTCGGACTTATCCACCAAGGGATTCGTGGAATTTTTGTGGATTGCGTTGGGGAAATCTACCAAAGCTAAGCAGATAGATAGACTCCTTTTCCCGTTACTAAGGGCGAGCAAGAAAGAAAATCCAATGATTTGATTGGTCTTTAACCAGCGCCCGGGTATCAGTACTAAGAGTCCTCTCACTACCAACCGAGAGCGGACATCATCCGGCCGGGTCTTGGAAGATCAACAACGAGAAAGAAAGAACCAAATGGAAACAACAACTAACTATGGCTCTTGGCCCGCATAACGCCCCAGCGTAGGGGAGATCGGAGCGGAGGAGAACGCCAGACGACGTTTTTATTCCCCGGTCTGTGTAAAGTAGATCGAGAGGTCGTTCCACCCCTTGTCCCCTAAAATGGGTAATATGTTCTCGACCATTCTTGCTCAATCGACCTAGTCAAGAAGCGATCCGATTCATGACAGAGAACAAGACAAAGAAATGAGTGTACCTTTTGTTCGCTTTTTCTTCTTCTACACCAAGCACGGAAGTTTAAGGATAATTGTAGGTCGGTGGCCACCTAAGAAACTCCGATTCGATCGCCCCCTACCGAGGCATCTACCTCATCCCGATCACAAGGAGAGGTTCACTATGAAGGGGTACTTTTCCTAAAGAATGAAATGCATAGGGGACCATCCTTTTTTTTGTTGCGGCATGCTCCTCGATTTGGATTCGCAGGGGGCATCAGCCCTACTTAGATGACCCGACAATGACAAGGGCTTAAAACTAAGTAAATACCCTTTCCTTTTTTGCATAACTCATTCTCAAACTCTTTCATAAGTCAAGTAGGCAAACCTATAGGTCCTTAGTAGCGTTGACAAAGAAGAAAATAGCTCTAATAAGGATTGCCTTATTCCGGATTCAATAGCAACTGGCCTCCTTCCCCCTGAGTGAGACCATTCCTTCAACTTTGTCTTAACTCGTCAAAGAGGCCTTGTTCGAGGAGGATGAAGAAGTAAAAAAAAAAGAACTCTTTCGTAAGTCAAATCTATCATGGATGAGTGATGGAAGGACCTTAGCAGCTACAATTCTTTCAGCTTACAGACTTGACTTGAGAGTAAATAGGTTATGATAATAAGCTGCTGACTAGCGACTTTATGGGAATTAGAATTAGGTTTAGTTTAGATTAATTAGGATATGGTTAAGTGGGAGTGATCATTAATTAATGTATTTTGGTGAGGAATTTTTTTCCCTAACTTGTAACAATTTTTTGTATCATGTTAATTGGGTTCCTTAACAACAAACATGTACGGGTGAGTTTATAAGTGGAGTACTTTAACCTCATCAATTATGTGCTTCCTTCTCAGAATTAAATAATTAATAGCAACCCCCACCCCTAATAACAACTTAATTACGAGATTATTTTGTCTTTACAAAATATTAATTGTTTCAAAGGTTGAAGAGTAATGTTTCTCTAAGTTGCCAATATCTCCAATTGCATCTACTCTGGGCTCTTTTGCTTTCAATTAATTAAAAATATATGAGTATTTTAATTGAGTATGTCTAGTGTGAAAATTTTCATGTATGAAAATCTATAAAATTACCCTAAATCAACCATCTACACCCTAAATACTAAATAATGAACCCTGAATTATGACTTATTCGGGCCGGGTGAACCATGAATCACTTGGGACGAATGAACCATGAACCACTCAATTTTGGCTTACCTTCACCAATTACAGAATTTGGTTGTAAATAAAAGTTTTTTCATGTATGAAAATTTACATACTAGACTTTGTCTTTTTAATTTATTTCTTAATACTATGTGTGTGATTTTTTTTTTTTAAGTGACACCTATTTTGAATGAAGAAATTAATATTTTATACAATATATTAGTAAGACGCTCATACATAATACCATAGAGTTTTAATCACAAATGGTCTCATAACTTTGGTCTCAAATAGATTTAGTCACATAAGTTTTTTATCGTCGATTTAATCCCAATAATTTTGACAATGTCCAATTTTAGTCCCAAATCGGCCGGAACAACGTCGTTTTGCCCTTTTTATTTGGAACTTTCCGACGGATGCTGTGACTGGACTGCCACGTGTGTTTTTTTTTTTTAACAGCTAGAATTTCATGCATATATAATTAAAATTTTAAACTTAAAATTAATGCAGAATTAACAACAAGAATTAGTCAAACACACTTAAAAATACACGTGGCAGTCAAGTCACAACATCCGCCAAAAAGCCTCAAATAAAAACGGCAAAACAACGTTGTTTCGGCCAATTAGGGATTAAAATTGGATATTATCAAAGTTATTGGAACTAAATCGACGACAAAAAAACTTATGAGACTAAATTTATTTGAGGTCAAAGTTATGGGACCATTTGTAATTCAAACTCCATAATATATAGCATATATATATCAAGTTTCTTTTTTCTTTCTCCCTTCAAACATTGCTTCCTGTTCTTAATTTGCGTAAACTCTTTCTTCTCCAAATATTTGTTAGTTTCTTCCCGTCTTAGCATCAGTTAAATCTAATTTATATGTTTTCTTATTCTGTTATTTATCCTTTAAATATAGGTTTTTCTTTCACATTTTGTCTTGATTTTGTTCATGTAATAACACATTTTTCTTCGTGCAGTAACACTTTTGTATTCATATAGTAACATATTTTTAAATACTATACGAATTATTATAAATATAAGTATGTGTTATTACTTAAGGATATGTATATGTATATAGTATTTGTTAGTTGATTTTACAGTAATGCATATTTGTAATTATAATGGACAATAACACATATTTAGGAGCTTGTAATTTTTTCGAAAGACTACATTTGAGACGGTTGATCACGATGTACGAGAGTCTGCTCTATTATTGATTAGTATCAAGATCTGATCGTGAAACATATATATTTCTTGATTTGTCGATTGACATTAAGACAATAAAATTTACTAAAACTATGTTATGAAACATGTAAGAGTAACACTTCTGTGAATCAGGTTCACTCTATAAATTTTAATTTAATATGATTCATTTTGAGGATGGGAACACTCAAATTTTCGCCTCACTCGCGCGCTACTCTCGCCATCGCGTTTTAGTTTTCTCGCGTCGTCACTGTTATTATACAAAACTCTCACTGTTACGATATAAAACTATCACTGTTATGCTATGAAACTCTCACTGCTACGCTATAAAACTATAACTATCATTCTATAAAACTCTCACTGTTACGCTATAAAACTATCACTCTATAAAACTCTCACTATCATGTTAATAACCTATCATTGTTATTCTATAAAACTCTCACTGTTATTCAAAAAAACTCTCACTGTTACGCTATAAAACTCTCATTGTTATACTATAACTATCACTGTTACAATATAAAACTATCACTCTATTAAACTCTCACTATAATGTTATTAAACTAGCACTGTTATTCTATAAAATTCTCACTGGTATTCAGAAAAACTTTCACTGTTATTCTATAAAACTCTCACTGTTACGATATAAAACTATCACTTTATAAAACTCTCACTATCATGTTATTAAACTCTCATTGTTATTCTATAAAACTTTCACTGTTATTCAGAAAAACTCTCACTGTTATGCTATAAAACTATCACTCTATAAAAATCTCACTATCATGTTATTAAATTATCACTGTTATTCTATAAAACTCTCACTTTTATTCAGAAAAACTCTCATTTTTATTCTATAAAACTCTCACTATTACGCTATAAAACTATCACTCTATAAAACTCTCACTATCATGTTATTAAACTATCACTGTTATTCTATAAAACTCTCACTCTTATTAAAAAAAAAACTATCACTGTTATTAAAAAACCAATCAATTCTTCACCATCATTTCCCTCTTCACATTGTTAGTATCCAACGCCACCCATCACCACACCACTTTGTCACCCTTACGCAACTTACTCGTATTCCTAAACCCCAATAACCCAAACTCCTTATTCTTGTTCATGCAACTCAACATCTCCGTACAACTAAACGCGATATCCACAAACCAAAACGTTATCACCGTCGCCGTCTCAGAGCCGCCGTCACCGTCGCGTAGCAGAATCACCGAGTCATCATCGCCTGAAGAGTTGTAGAGTAGTTTCGCTAGTAGTTTCTCACGGAGGTGGGGTGGGAGAGAGCAGAAAGGGTAATGAGCGCAAAAAAAACGGCTGAAATGGGCTTAAATGGTTTATATTTGATCAGTTTTATGTGTATGGGTCAAGTTTGACCCGGGATCATGGTATGAATCAAATCTACACAAGTTTTTGTCAACATGTAAATAGTAACAATTAATTAGTTTAGAAAAAACGAGCAAACTAGGGTTTTATTTTTACCAAACCAAACGTGTTAGTTAGATGGGGAAATGAGACTTGTATGTTTCAAAAATAAGTTGAATATTTTGGAAAAATAAATGATATGTTTCAAAAATATACTTGAATTGCATGGTGTACTTGGTACACATGATAACTAATGACGCAACACGAAAGACGTGATATTGAGGGTAAAGTTTTATAAGCAGATAGGGCAAGTAAATAAGGTTTTATATTGTGGGCAAGTAAATAATCTCAATTTCATTAATAATCAAAAGCTCTAAAAACAACTAAATAGGAGAGACTTATTTATAACAAAAACCTAACTTAATAACCAAGAAAATATATCTTAAAATAATATTTTAGATGCTAAAACATTAAATAGAAAAATAATAAATACTTAAAATACAATCTTATTTTCATCATTCTCTCTCTTCGAAAAGATTCATCCTCAAATCTGCACGAATCTTATCTACAGCTCTACAATAGACTCAACTACACGTTCATCTCTAGGAAAGACAAAATTAATTAACGCCACACAAAAATTGACTTCAAAAGCATCTGCATTACGCACATGGCCCAAGATTTTGATGTTGGGTTGTGGAGCTTGATCGACTGCTTCACGTCCCAGCTTCTCGGTGATCCAAAGTTGGCGGCCCGAAAAAAAAAATTGGGCCCCTTTTTTGGTAGACTCGACCAGAATGGGCCTTTAGGGTTTTGAGCCAATTTCGCCTATAAATACTTATCTGATTCGTTGTATTTGTTATCACCGAAATATTAGTAAATCTCATGGCTTGATAGTGCCCCCAGACGTAGTCATTACTAACGAACTGGGTAACCAAATCTGTGTTATTTAATTTCATTTTCTCTCAATTTCTCCATAATTGAAGATTAATTCCTAACATTTGAGACGATAAGCAAGTGTAGGGTTTAGAAAAGTGACGAGATAATTATCATTAATGACAAAAAAATTAATAGTTATTAACATCAGCCAAAAATACCGAGGTCCACTTCTTTTATCCTAAAACAAAGGCCCATAATCTGTAATATAATTATTACCAAAATGTGCAGGCCCAACAGAGGAATTAAAATTTGGTGGCCCAAAATCCTCAACACAATTAAAAGGCCAGTCCCTTCAACTGAGAACAACCCATGGTGATCATAGACAAGAGAAGGCCCAGTGTCTTCATTAAAATAATCTGGTACAAATGCTTCACAATAATTAAATGAGCTAGTATTAGGCCCATTTTTAAAATTCACACTTGAAGGAAAAGACCCAACACGGTTGATTAGGGCATCATATTCTGATTCTTCCTTTTTCTTTTCACGGGTTGTAAGTGTAACAACGGCGCGAGGAAGGCTTGGCAA
Organism: Stenogyne calaminthoides; assembly: GCA_037126765.1. NCBI lineage: Eukaryota > Viridiplantae > Streptophyta > Magnoliopsida > Lamiales > Lamiaceae > Stenogyne > Stenogyne calaminthoides. Next base: position 39,599,144 of record JBBCBC010000007.1, on the reverse strand, counting down.
CCTATTATTGTTTTGTAGTTCGAATTTTAAATATGGTTATATTTTATGTATTTTTTTATATGATGTGTTTTGATATTTATATCGTGAAAATGAGATTAAAAGAAAAACGGGGAATGGAGAATCCATGATTTCCCGCGGGAAAGAGGCGGGGAATCTTCGAATTTTACTGGACGAGGATGGGGAGTTGTCCCATCCCCGACCTGTTTCCAAGCCTATGAGGAGTGGTGGTGATGGATGGGCTCACGATTGGTTTGTGGTGATCGCTCTGATTCGAATGACGTGCAATCGACGAGAAGCTGGCCGCGCTGCAAGGCTGGCAGTGAGATTGTGAGTCGCCAGTTTTTGTAGTAGTGCCATGAGGCTAGCGATGGACCCGGTGGTGGGGCGCGTTGGCGCGAAGGTTGGAAGGCGAATCAGTTGTGGTGCATACTGGTGTGCGGCGGCGGTGGTTGAGCGGCGTGAGCGGTAGTGTTTCTCTTTTGCAATCGCAAATAATTCGTGGTTATAGGCGGATGACGCAACAGGGTGGTTGGAGTCGGAGGAGGAGCAGAACTGAGGATGTGTTATAGGGATGATGAGAAAGTTGATTGGTGGTGTATAATTATATAATTATAGGTGTATTCAGAGAATTATAAAAAGATAGACAATGTTTGTGCATTGGGAAAAAATAAAAAGGAGAGTAATTGATGGTAGGTGATAAAGTAATAGAGTTTTAAAATCCTTACTTTTAATTTCAAAACGGGAGGGGGGGTGTTTCGAGTCTTTGAAATTGTAAAGTCCAAAATTCGATCGTATAGTATGAAACGAACATATCCACAACCTTAGTACAAATAAAATAATAATTATTTACATATGTGTCGTTTTTTTTTTGTCTTTAAAATATTTATTTTTTATTTTAAGGGTGTACGTAAAAAAATATGCTATAGAACAAGTGATTTAGTTTAATAATTGTTTGAATAATTGCTTAATAATAAAAGTTGTAAAAAAATATGCTATAGGACAAGTGATTTAGTTTAATAATTGTTTGAATAATTGCTTAATAATAAAAGTTGTAACTATTTGTTAGGGAAATTAAATAAAAGAAATTAATTCTACACCTCTCTATAAATTTGAATTTTTAGATGATCGAAATTATTTCATGGTATCAAAGCTTTCAGCTCACACCCACGTCCTGAGTTTAATTACCAACAAGTGTTTTTTAAAAGTTCCATATCCACCACCTTTCTCAAAATGATAAACACTAGTGCAATAGTTACAATAAACTTTAAATATATTTACCTCATCGGTTGCCACTTTTTTGAAGTGAATGGTGAATATTTCGGATGCAAGAACTCTACATTTTCTTTCTCCGCCTTGAGGTGGAATGACCTCATCCTCCTCCACATTTTCTTCGTTTCCATGACCATGAGGACCATGACCATGAGTACTTTCTTGAGTACCACCACGAGGTTGTTGAAATTCTTCATTTGAAAAAGTGGCATCCGCATAACCGGGACCAAGACTCGCTTCTATTTCCTCCACACTCCATGGAATATTGAATTGTTCAGTAGGAGGAGGAGGTGGAGGAAAATCGGAAGTCATCGGACTCTTTCCTTTTCCTCCTCTAGAAGATGATGATCCTCCTCTTCTTGACATTTTATTTTATGTAATATAAAATATAAAGTAAAGTAAAGTGTATATAATAATAATATAAACTATATACTATAATATATAAAATATATCAATATAGATAATATATGAAGTATGAATTATGAACTTTAATGAAGCTTATAATTTATAAAGTTAGAACTTAGAACAAGAGAATTAGAGAGATGGAGAAGAATTGATCAATTTGGATCAAGTTGATGCAAGAAAATGAATACAAGTGAGGGGTATTTATAGAGTTTGAGAAAATAAAAAAAAACAAAAAAAAAACGGTAACTTTCATTTAAATCTCGACCATTGGATCAAAAAAAAATCGGTAACATTTGACTCAATCTCAACCATTGATTAAAAAAAAAAAAAAAAAAACGGAACCGGGCGGTTCCGCGGTTCCCGAAATCGCCGGTTCGGCCGGTTCCAACAAATATATTTCGTCCAACGGTAGGCAGAACCGGCGGTTCACGCAGTTGAACCGTGGAACCGCCGGTTCCAAAGATCATATTTTGTTCCAACGGCGGTTTCCGAACATGAAACCGCCCGGTTAAATTGAACCGTGGAACCGGTGGTTCCGAACCGTGATTAAGGTTTCAGATGAGCTGAACCGGAACCGAACCGTAATACTGCGGTTTGGTTCCTTCTTCTTCACGGTTCCGGTTTATCCGGTTCCGGTTCCTTTGGGCAACTCTAGATGGACCTCCACCTAATGATAGAGTAAGATAATTAAGGGAATTAAGCCACCCACGAATGAAGGGGGAGTGTTAGAAAAATTAAATAAACTAATTCATTTCACACCATTAAATTGTTCACTTGATGGGTCTCCTCACAATGATAGAGCAAGATAATTAAGCCCATGAGTGAAGGGAAGTGTTACGAAAATTAAATAAATTAATTAATTTCACGCATCTCTATAAATTTTGAATTTTAAATGAGATATAATTCAATCACTATTAACAAATTATGTATCGCAAGAGTTAGAAAAAAAATCTAGTAAAAGCATCGAATAACAAACATATAAACTTAGATTATAAGCTTTTAATTGTTAGATAATTTAATCATTTGGAGACAGATATAAAACACTAAAAATTGCTCTTAAAAAGTTAAAAAAGTATTATAAGTTGCAAGGGTCGCAAACGGCAGGATACACCAGTTGCACTATTATAATAGGTATGTATTTTAAAATATGAATTAAGAATGGGGAGATTAGTAATAACTACATTTTCCCTAGTGTTATTACTAATAACTATAAATTCTATTCATCAATTTACTAAAATCTACAAACTATCATTTTTACCCTTTCTACACCCCCCCCTCCCCCCCATACTTGCAACCATCTACCCGTCTCATCCTACTTTTCCATTTTCCCATTTTTCATCTCATTACACCCCTTTCTCTGCAGCAAAAAAGTTTCCTCTCCCTCCCATTTGAAAAAAAATTGAAAATCAAAAATTGTGGAATCAAATCTTGAGTTCTGAAAAGGTAATTTTTCATAGAATGTTGGAGTGTTCTTGCTAGATTTTCACACACTAGTGCAAAAATGGGGAACTGATTTTCCACTCACTTGTTCTTTGCTATATTTTTCATTTTTTTTCAATTTTTTCAATTTTTTGATTTTTTTTTTGTGCATGCAGAGATATATATGTAGTTTGTTCTTGTTCTTGTTCTTGTCCTTAAACTGGTTAACATTAACATTGTTCATAAAAATCGATTCATGCTCCTACTTTTTTTGTTGAGACAAATTTTTTGGTACCTTCTAAATTGTGCACACCAAGTGTTTGTTAAAATGTTTTAATAATCTCATAATGTTGTTTCTTCTTGTTTTTTGTTAGGAACTCTCAAAACCCCCAATGGAAGGTTCAAAAGTGATAGAAAGAGGGAAAAGGAATAATTCCAAACGTAAAAGGATGCATGAAGTTTTTGGAGGTTGGGATTTTTTGATTTTTGAGGATTAATACTCAAAGTAACTTGATTTTTTTGTTCTTTATATATGTTAATTACTGATTTTTTTTTTTTTGTATGTGTGTGTTTTGAAGGATCTCTTGTTGATTCAACAAGAAAACGGAAGTGCAAAGGTACATTTCGTCTTGTGTTGTTCACAAATATGAATATTTTTATTGAAAATCTGACTTCTTTTGGGAGTAATTAGTCCATGTGTGTGTTTTTAAGGTTCTCGTATTCGGTCCACAAGGGTGCGAATTTGTGAATGAATGACTTTGAACTTTTGATGTTCAATATATGGATGTGTTCAGAAATTTTTTTGTCAGAAACAATGTCTAGTTTGTTTGGGGGGACGGTTTGTTTGTGTGTATTTTGGACTTTGAACTATTATTCATACACAGTTTGTTCAGAAAGTGTAGGTCCCGAACGGGTTTCGTGAGGGCAGAAGTCTAGAGGGGAGGGGTGAATAGACTTCTGAAAACTTTTCGTGCAGATCAGGTGTGATTGCAGTTTCCCTGATCAGAGTGCAAGTGAATCAGTTTGGACTGATGTTCAATCTTACTGAGTACCTGAGGGCAGATCAGTTTGATATCTGTCAATTTAACTGATAGTGCGGAAGCTTGTAAATACCCGTGTGAAAAACCAGTTTTATCAAATCAGATTCTCAAGTCAGTTTTCAATCGGCTGACTAAGGTGTCAACCTGATCAGATCCGTTGCTTGGTGCAGACTGATATTAACTTAGAATATGTATGCAATTTTAAGCTCAGTTGTGTGTAATAGTGTAAAGCAATAAAGAGCAAGTAAATGCACACAAGATTTTATAGTGGTTCAGACGAAATCCGTCCTACGTCCACTCTTCCCTTAACACAAGGGGCACCAACTTAACCAACTTAACCGACTGGACTTAGTTTAATGTGTTAGTCCAACACCCAACAGATATTTATCGAGTTCACACTCAACCGATCCCAGAAATCAGAAACTAGAATCCCTAGTCTGAAATCTTGCAAAAACAAACTTAACCTAACTTTGAGTTTGGGTAAAGGTTTGTTGTGGTTCCAACTGGAAATCTATCCTAGTGTTTATGTAGCCAAATGCTAGAGGATGAGATTTCTATGCTAAGAACAATGGGATGAACACTTAAGAATAATCTTCAAATTCGGTGTTCTTGAAATTAAAAATTATAATTTTTTTCTTTTTTTCTCTGCTTTCGATCCGGTCTCTCCTTCAATTTTTGAGGAGCAATCCCATTTTATAGACCACGAAATCAAAGAGTCGTTGGAGAGCAATTTGAATTTCGGGGTATATTAGGTAGGTTGTAGGATATGATGTGACGTGCTCCGAATATCGGTGTGGTCGAAGGCATGATTAGCGTCGTTTATGTCCACAAATCGAATCCAAAGATTGTCACCTCTTTTTTTTGCGTGTTTGGCTTTCTCTTTGGCTTTCTTGGCGACAACGATGATTTGTCCATTAACGTTTGATATTCCTTTTGTAGAATATTCATCTTATGCGGTGTACCATTTTGGTTGGCGCCGGTGTGGTGACTTTGATCGGATAACTAATCGGTCTACCTTTGAGTGTCTTGATCTGCGGTCTTAGCACAATTTGCGAGACTTAGGCGATGTCGGTCTTACCGGTCTTTTTGGTAGTCATCGATCTTCAAGTTACTCGAGCCTCAATGTCTCGGTCATCTTGAGCCTTCGTTTTGTTCTTCGAGTCTTGAGGCTTATCTCGAGTCTTCGAGTTTATCGAGTCTCGATGTCTTCTCTTCTTTTTGATCATCTGACTTCTTCTTGTCTTCTGACTTGTCTTAGTCTTATGATCATCTGACCTTATCTGGTCATCTGATAATTTGACTTGACCTATACATATTGAGTTCCCCCTCAATATGTGACCTATCTTTTACATCAGCTATCTATACATTTCAGCTGGTCATCTTAATCTGATTCTAAGTCATTAATCAGCTAACAGATCTGACTGGTCCTATTACAACCTGTTTTGGAACTTCCATCAAAACTAAATACAAATTTCCCAACAATTTCCCCCTTTTTGATGGAACTAAAACACTTAATCAGAAAAACAGATACCATGAATAGAAATGCAGATAATGTAAAGCAGTACATATTTCAGAAGACAATGAGATGTTGTCTTAGAATCAGAGAGATAGAATATTTCATTCAGATAGGTGTGTGCATTACAGAATACATAAAAATATACCTATCATCTGATTCCAAGTTGTCTTCCTCAGGTGTACTTGAACATTTGAAGTTCTTTGGGAATACCAAACATCTTGTACATCCTTTGCATCAGCTTGTCCAGATCTTCTCTTCTATGGATCCCTCCTTTGTCGACCAAATCCATAGTAGGCATTCTTGAATTTGACAGCATCTAGCTTGTTGTCCGGGCCTTGAAAGGTGGAAGGAGTTGTTCAAAGGGAGGAGCTTTAGGTATTAGTGACATGATCTTCCTTCCTTCATCACCGTCTGGGTAGAAGTCTGGGTACTTCGTTTCTAACGATTCAAAATTCATCATCATTTTACATCGCGGTCTTGATGAATTGGAATCATCTCCGGGATGTACACGTCACACAACCATTCTCCTCTCGATCCGATCCCATTCGAGCCCGATCTGGCCGGGCCTGAAGGATGTCTTTAACGAGTCTTAGGAAGGGCATTCTTTTCCCAAGCAATCTCCTCTGCTTTCTGACTTCATTCTTTCTCTTCCTTTGGATGTATCACGATGTTTAGTCCCTAGCCTCTGCTAACCAACTTCTTGATGGCGGCCTCTCTTATTCTCTGTGCTGGTTTGCTCTTGAATTTGTTCAGAGACATCTAGCTTTTTGGTAGAGAATAATTGTCCTTGTCTCTCAACTTCCGCAGCTTTCACCATCTTGCCTTTGCCTTTCTTTCTCTTGAGTCTTTCTTTCGGGTTCATCTCGTTCGTCTTCTTCTCGCTAATTTCTTAGCGAGTTCAAGGATCTTGGCCCGATCATCGGTTTCCATTCTTTTAACATGCATCGCGAAGAGAAGTCTTCAATCTTATCGACTCTGCAATAACATCTGAAAGAGCAATCTTCTGCTCAGTGATCTCTTTGCTGTGTTGCTCCACAGTTTCTTTCAATTCAGCAACAAGATCAGTAGATGGAGTGTATGGCAAGTCAGATATAGTGGTTTCTGGAAAAGATGCAATAGTTACCAACTGTGTCTGTTTTTCTTTCTTCTCTTGTCCTTCCCCCTTTTTGGTTTCATCAAAGAGGTTGGACAGCCTGCGATTCAGAGCAATAAACTGCTGTGTGATCTCATCTCTGAGTTCCTCAACAGCAAGAGGAGTGATCTGAGCGGTGGCAGAAGGTGCAGGTGTTAAAAAGCATCTGAGAGCAAATTCAATGTCCTTTCTTGCTCGTTCTGTAGAAGCTGCAAAGTGTTTCCAACCCATATCCATGTGGTTGTCAGTTTTCTCCAGGGATGCCCAGACATTTTCCAGTAGCACCTGTGTCTCATTGAGCATGTCTGTCTGAACTTTGAGTTTATCAGACTGGAGATTGAGCTTCTCGGTAAGAGGATTTACTAGTTGCATCACTTCAGAAAGGATGGCATTATGCATCCCAACTGTGAGACTTCTTTCTCTGTCAACCAGTTTTGCTTGCTCTTCTTCAAACCGCTTCATCAGATCTGCTGTGAGAGCTGTGAATTTGTCTTCAATAGCAGCCTTGACCCCATCCTGAATCTTCTCAGTATAAAGATCTAGGGTATCGGAGCTCAGCATAGCAGTCTGGTCAGATGTTGAAGCCTTGCCAAGTCGGGTCTCATCTGCAGCACCCATTCTTGGTTCATCGGAACTCCCTCAAGATCTGTAGGAGGTTGAACAGTTTCCTCCATGGTATCAGCGATCCCGAACCTTTCATGAATCAACCATCTGATATCATCCTCAGAGGCCAATTCAACAGCGCTTTCAATCCCAGCAATGTTCAAGCACTTCATCTCCAAATCTACAAAGAAATCAGATCCCAGATTTTTCATGAGGACCAGAAATTCCTCGATGCTTTTCAGTCGGATATCCCTCCAGAACACGATCTCTTCTATCTGATGCTGGATGCCAGGATGTTGATCCAATTCTGGCTCCAGTAGATACTCCTTGATTTGTTGCTTCATTATCCTTATGATCGGGCTTTCTGAAACAGGTGAAGCAAGCACGGTTCTGGTGTTGGGGAATGAGTTGCACAGATCTATTCGGGGTGAATATTTAAATACAAATTTAATTCATTAATTATTACTAGCATGAATTAATCTTATATTAATTCAAATAATAATTGCAACAACATATCATGCATATAAAAAGCCACGTAAAACCTACGCATGCGGAATCTACGGGTTTACGTGAACGTACCTCTCGGGATGGCAGTGAATTTAGTTGGACGGACTAACCAAAAGGACTTCCCAAGTATTCCCTTAGCCCTTGTTCGACAATCCGGTGGAAGGATACTCGCGAACAATTAACAAAAAGGAAAAAATAAACTTTGTTGCACCACTTTCGTGGATTTGCTAATTTTTCCAGCACATGGAATTGTACTTGGGAATGAACTAATCATCCCCTATTTATAGGAGAGGGGTGGTCAAAAATTTTAGTAGAAAATCAATGTGGGAAAAGACTTTTCTTGGTCACCAAGAAATCTTGAATATATCTCCTATATTCTTTTTCCCATAATTAAAATATTCCACAAAAAATCCCACCTCCTCATATATGGATATTTTCGAAAATTTAGTGTGTGCAAGAATCCAAGATTTGGATCTTCTTGAATTTATGAGATATTCTTATATTTCAAGAAATACATATCTTCCATAATATCTTTTCAAGAAAATCAAGAAAATCTTTCTTCTATATTTCCAAAATTTCGAAATTTTCTATATAGATAACCAAGTGGGAGATTTCTTGAATTTAATGAGATAATCTTATATTCCAAGAATACATATCTTCATTCCATAACAAAATTCAAAGAAAATCTTTCTCCCTCTTTTATCCATAAATTTCGAAAAATAGAGGAAAAATTAAGCAACAATATTCATTTTATTTTAATCACCTTTTTCAGTTATTGGACTATTCGTTGGGCTACTCAGGGGGCCTTTAGGAGAATTAAGATTGGACCTTCTAATGGACCTTGAATATCTAATATTGAGCCACAATATAATTCAAGCCCATAAATATTAATTAATCCCACTACATAATTAATATTGCACTATCCATCTTAACTCATATTACAGTCAATATGGCTCCCGGTCATTATTTCCCGTGTTTAAGATTATTTAGCCCATTAATTAATTCAAGCCACTGAAATAGCTTTCCGTTAATTAATATATTTTGTCCTTGGTCAAGGAACGGTTCAACATTATTATCCATACCGGAAACAAATTCCACTTGCAAGATTTGGTATGATAAAGCTTATGAACCTCCCAAGGGGCAAATCAAACAAGCGTGCTTTCACCACGATTCTTCAGATTAAATCTTAGCAATCACATGTGACCAATAATATTTCCCAAGATAAAAAGTATTGAATCTCTCTCGGATTCGCTACCCATGATAAGTCAAAGCAATAGTTACCAATCCCACGTGATCATATTTAAGGGACGAAGGTTAAGAAACAACGAACCACTGAGGTCTAATTCTTCCTTGTTCAATTCTGAAGAATTTATCCTCCTCAGAGTCCTATTCAATTAGATCGGCATGCACTAGTGTAATCTCTTGGTCAAGACAAACCAATCGAGCCTTACACCTCAACCTTTCGCAATGGGTTGTTCATTTCCATCTAGGTCGTGAATGGCGTACTTTTTAGTTACAAGGATCATTAATTTAATCTTCTGTGATCTGGTATCCCAAATTAACTACAAAGTAACACGTCACGAATTATTGAACAGTTATGCAGTAAATATATGTAACATTCAATCATATTTAAAGCATCAGTGATAAACAATTTATTTCGGTAAATAAGTCTGAAAATTCGGTTTTAGATTAAAAAAGTAAAAAGCATACTTTTTAGTATAATCCCAACAATCTCCCACTTATCTTTGAAAAGTCTTTTTAAGTATACTACAACATGTCTCATGTAGTCCGTGACATCTAATGTCACCTACACGAACTTAATAATTTCTCCCACTTATACTCAAAGCGGATTAGCAAATCGGTCTTGACACCCATTCCACTCACATGTCTCTCGAATGTATTCATAGGCGGACGCTTTGTGAATGGATCTCTAGCAGTTGTCCTCGACGCCATCTTTGCCACATCTATATCTCCCTCTCTTAACGATTTCTCGATAAGATGTCTTTCCTTTAATGTGTTTGTTTGACTCGTGGACTCTTGGTTCTCTTGAATTTGAAACCCTGCCCCTGCGGATATTGCTAGACAAATTGTAACACCATCCAAGTCCACTAAGAAGATCTAGAGCCCAATCGGTTCTTTCAATGCTTCACAAGCGCCTACTTTTACCCGACTTCCATGGTTGAGTCGTTGATGCATTTACGCTCACACTCGTCCCATTTGATGGCTACACTTCCCAAATGGAAACACACTAATCGAAAGCGGATAATTTCGGAATCTAAATCGATTGGAAATCCGAGTCCGCGGTGGCCAGATGGGGATTGGAGTATCGATCGATAAATCAACATTCTATCCCGAGTTCTTTTCGGACACTTTAATGTTTTTAAGCGTAGATCAATGAACTTTCCTAGGTTACTTTGATATCTTGCTACCATGCCTCTGGCAGCGGATATCCTGGTCGCGTACAAAGAATGCATACATAAGGTTTCCGGCCAAGCACAAGGAATACCTTTCATGACATCTATCTCCTTTTCGCCTTAGGGAACATTTTCTTGGATAGATGGATTCCAAGTCCGAAAAGTACGAATCCTTTCTTGGAATCTTGCATGTTTCAATCGCTTCAAAAACCGGTGTCTATGTATGAAACTTGCGATAACTTCGATCATCCTTTTACGGCGATCTCGAGTTATCTTAATCCCAAGGATATGTCCGCTTTCCCTAAGTCTTTCATATTAAACTGCTTTTTGAAACCATGCCCTTACGCCCGATCACACCTTCACATCATTCCCGATGATCACAATGTCATCTACGATAAGACTAAGAATACCAATGCGCTTCGACACGCTTTTATACACAATAACTTTCAAACTCGTTTTGATCAAACCCATAAGACTTTATAACATGATCAAAACATTGGTTCCAAGCTCGATGACCGTTTGAGTCCGTAAATGGACTTCTTGAGCTTACAAACAAGATGTTCTTGGCCCGCTTCAATGAAACCTTGGGGTTGTTGCATATAGATCTCTTCATCAAGACTTCAATTAAGAAAGTTGTCTTAACATCCATTCATGAGATTTCAAAGTCGAAATGCGCTTGTGAATCGATAAGAGAATACAGATGGACTTAAGCATGGCTATGGGAGAAAAAGTTTCCTCATAATCGATCCCTTTTTTTTGAGTATAACCTTTCGCCACTAGTCTTGCTTTTAAAGGTTTCAACCTTCCCGTCCCCGTCCTCTTTTTTCTCTTATATACCCACTTGCATCCAATGGATTTGACCCCATTAAGTGGTTCGACTAGCTCCCACACTCTATTATGAAACATAGAACCCATTTCGGCTTTCATTGTTGTTTGCCAAGAACCTGCATCCTTATCTTGGAGTGCCTCGTCATATGTCCATGGGTCTCGATTCGTCTTGTCCGAATCAAGTCCTAGGACTCTCCTATTCCCATGAATCTCTCGGTCGTTTTAACAACCCTCCCACTACGACGAGGTCTCGGTTGTGAAAACGTGATCGTTTGGTATATCATCTAGACAATTTGGCACCGAGGTTTGCCCTCTAAGCTCATTTAAGGTAATCTCACTTTTGTTCTTTGGTTCATATAGTCTTCTTCCAAAATCTAAAGTGGGTGCTCATGACCACCTTTTTGATGTTAGGGACTATAGAACATACACCCTTTTGTTCCCTAATTTATCCTACAAACAACCTTAATTTCGATCGAGGATCCAATTTACCCGGCTTCCCTTGTCCAACACGTAGTTTATTACCCCCAAATTCTCATGTGTATCATACTTAGGCTTGCCTTCGGGTCCACAATTCTTTGGGAGTTTTGGGAATCGATTTGATAGCACCAAGTTCGTAATGTAAGTCACGTTTCCAAGGCATAACCCCGAACGACTTTTGAAGATCCGCATAACTCATCATTGATCTAACCATTTCCAAAAAGAATTCGGTTTCTTAAGCTCTGCAACCCCGCTTTTGTTGAGGGGTTCCAAAAGTGCGATGTTGATACAATCCCTTCATCGATAAGTAGTTCAAAACTCATTCTTTGAGGTATTCGCCTCCACGATCAGATTGTAGAGACTTGATACGTTTTTCCTTATGATTCTCTGTTTGAGCCTTAAATTCTTTAGAATTTCTCAAAGGTCTCATATTCATGCTTCATAAGGAAAATGTACCTTGAAGTAATCATCAATAAAATTACTCATAACCTCCTCTTTTGCTTTGGTTGACATTGACTACATACATCCGTGTGAACGATCTCTAACACTTCTTTTAGCCCTATTCCCTTGGCTCCATAATGCCCTCTTGGTCATATTACCCTCCAAACATGATTCACGTGTTGGAATCGATTCAACTTGGAGACGCCCCAAATAACCATCTTTCACCAACCTTTGGATCCTCTTTGGATTTATATGACCTAATCTTAGATGCCAAAGAAGTGTCTCATTCACGTCTGATGAACATTTTCTTTTCTCGGAAACAGTTAATGTGTTATAGGATACATTTCGTGAGTGGTGTGCCAATTAATTTGATAGAGATCATTCAACAACGTTCCATGATAGATAAATTTATCAACAAGAAAAATGGTAACAACTTTATTAAAAAGTAACCGAATATCCATCATAAAAGTTTAGAAACCAAAAACGGATTCTTTTCTAAAAATTCGAACGTAAAGAATATCTCAAAATTAAAACATTGTCTTCAAAAGACAGTGCACTTCTCCCATCGCTTCAAATTGCCACTCTCGTGAAGATCGCCCAAAGGTGATGAGGACCTCACTCCCACTAAGTTGTCGTCCGCTTGAACCCCCTCAGAATGTGAAACAAACATGATTAGTGGACCCGTGATCCACCACCCACAAAATGGGAGGCATACGCCCATTAAACAAGTTTCAACAACTAGTGCATGAGAATTACCTTTCTTTCCATCCCTTTTGGGTCCAGAACAGTGACCTCCAATGTCCTTTCTCACAAATAGTTAAAGCACTTCCACTTAGGCGGCTTGTTCACTCCACCACCTTTCTTCACCCTATCTTTGCCATTGGCAACACTTGAGTTCACTTGCTTGTGGCCTTTGTTCCTTTTCTTGTTCTTACCACCCCTTGGTCTAGAAGAAGAAGAAGGTCCGCTTTGCCACCAAGGCTCGCTTTTTTCGCCTTAATATCGCCTTCCGCCGAGACTAAAGCTTGCAACAGATCGCATCGAGAACTTCGATTATTCATCCGGTAGTTCAACCTTGAATTGTTCAAAGCTTTTCGGGCAGAGAATGGAGCACGAAAATCGATTTGGGTCTCGATATCGTTCGGCATATCAAGTACCTCAAGTTTATTAAGGTGAGACATCATATGGAGAACGTGTTCTTTATGGGCGTTCCCTCCACCATTTTTCATAGAGAGCAAGTCCCTCATGGTGATCCGACGAGCCACACGGTTACGATGTTGAAACATCGCTTTAAGACTAGTCATGATTCCCCGCAATGGTCTCAACGCTAAATGTTGGTGTTGCAACACATCCGACATAAAGCCAAGATGGTACACTTTGCCATTTCGTTAGACCGCCCCAACAAGATACTTTTTTCTAACCGCTTTAGTGGACTCATCCGATGGTTTATCCGGTTTTAGGTGTGGTCGAAACCGATTATGGCTTTGTGCAAGGAGGACAATAGTGAGTTTTCGATTCCAATCAACAAAATTTTCTCCAAAGGAGCAAATTGTCTTTTCAAAGATATTGAATAGTGGATTAAAAGGATGCGACATGATGAACTCAAATAAATAATAATATGCATAAGCACAAATATATCACAAGGTTTGATCACATGCATCATATTAAAATCTCAAAAAAAAAATGAACATGCATCAGCCAACATCTCAAAACAGCTTTTAAATAAGCCACGTGGGGTGGGTCATTATTTAAACACATTCAAGCAGTTACAAACAAGAACGATTATAAACCTTTAATATCCGGATTAAAAGTTGGCTCCCACTTGACCAATATAAAATTTACAGGACTTCGGGAAGTATATGCATATCAATTTTATACCTAAGTAATAACCATGATTAAATACTGAGATTACTATTTCGCTTTGATTGAGCCTCGTGGGGAGGGTCATCGTAAATCATATAGTAATAACCCACAATCATCCGCTTGGAATTCATTCATGTGAAACCTATCTTTTGACCGGGTCCGTGGGGGAATTTCTCCAAAAGAATTCACAAATAAATAAATCATGGAGGTCAAAAATTAATTCAATTTTATTATCCGGAATAAAATTGTCAATTAATTATTTAAACATACTTAGTAATTTTGAAGGTGAGATTTTTCCATTTGGCAACCCTCATGCAAACACATTTAAACAAATTAAATAAAGCATAAGATAGCACAAATAAACTTCGAAAAAACAGAAAAATAAACATATTGGGCACAAATTATCCAATTGTCATGGTTTGATTTTTTTGGCTTGATCTTGAAGAAACACGCCTCGAATTTCTCCCACTCGCTTATCTCTCGAAAAAACTTGCCTCGAACGCCACGCCATGCGGCTCGCGGGATGCGCGCAAGATCCGCCGCCACTGGCCCTAGGGCGACTTCTCGGCGACCTCGGCCTGCAAGAAGTTGTCCGTCGCGGTTCTCAAGACGCCGACAGTCTCGGCGACGCGGCGCGCGATTACAAGAAGATCTCACAAGACGCTTCACCTTCCTCCGCCTCGGCAACTCCTAAAGACTCCACGATCTCACAGGTATCGCGGCGATCCGCGTGCCTCGGCTCTGGCGAGCATCGACGGCATCACAGTGCGTCGCTTAGCGCTCGCCACCGTGTCTTGCGGCTCTTTCCTCCTCACCGGGTTAGCCTCGCTCTGCGCCCGTAAGTGCCAAGACGCTCACGCCCTACGCCTCGTTCTTCGATTTTAAATCTTTAATTCTTCGTCTCTTTCGTTCCCGATCCGGTTACAATTTATTTACAAAAATAAATAAACCTAGATCTAGACTAGTTTATTACATTTGATAAAATCAAACAAATCCTAGTCTACTCGTGGATTTTCTCACGAGGTAAAACAAATCCGAACGAATCGAATTAAAAACCACAGTTTATATGCATGCATAAATAAACACATTAAAATCCATGACAATTGGATACCGCAAAACAGATCTAATAGAAAAATACTATCCAATTTCAAATTTAATGTCCGCTAATTAAATTACAATTTAAAAAAATCGAGTCTTAAACCGTGGCTCTGATACCAGTTGTTGGGGAATGAGTTGCACAGATCTATTCGTGGTGAATATTTAAATACAAATTTAATTCATTAATTATTACTAGCATGAATTAATCCTATATTAATTCAAATAATAATTACAACAACATATCATGCATATAAAAAGTCACGTAAAACCTACGCATGCGAATCTACGGGTTTACGTGAACGCATTCCCTCCGGGATAGCAAAGTGAATTCGGTTGACGGACTAACCAAAAGGACTTCCCAAGTATTCCTTTAGCCCTTGCTCGACAATCCGGTGGAAGGATACTCGCAAACAATTAACAAAAAGGAAAAAATAAACTTTGTTGCACCACTTTCGTGGATTTGCTAATTTTTCCAGCACATGGAATTGTACTTGGGAATGAACTAATCATCCCCTATTTATAGGAGAGGGGTGGTCGAAAATTTTAGTAGAAAATCAATGTGGGAAAAGCCTTTTCTTGGTCACCAAGAAATCTTGAATATATCTCCTCTATTCTTTTCCCCATAGTTAAAATATTCCACAAAAAATCTCACCTCCTCATATATAGATATTTTCGAAAATTTAGTGTGTGCAAGAATCCAAGATTTAAATCTTCTTGAATTTATGAGATATTCTTGTATTTCAAGAAATACATATCTTCCATAATATCTTTTTTCAAGAAAATCAAGAAAATCTTTCTTGCCTTTATATTTCCAAAATTTCAAATTTTCTATATAGATAACCAAGTGGGAGATTTCTTGAATTTAATGAGATAATCTTGTATTCCAAGAATACATATCTTCATTCCATAACAAAATTCAAAGAAAATCTTTCTCCCTCTTTTATCCATAAATTTCGAAAAATAGAGGAAAAATTAAGCAACAATATTTATTTTATTTTAATCACCTTTTTTTTTATTGGACTATTCGTTGGGCTACTCGGGGGCCTTTTAGGAGAATTAAGATTGGACCTTCTAATGGACCTTGAATATCTAATATTGAGCCACAATATAATTCAAGCTCATAAATATTAATTAATCCCACAACATAATTAATATTGCACTATCCATCTTAACCCATATTACAGTCAATATGGCTCCCGGTCATTATTTCTCGTGTTTAAGATTATTTAGCCCATTAATTAATTCAAGCCACTGAAATAGCTTTCCGTTAATTAATATCTTTTGTCCTTGGTCAAGGAACGGTTCAACATTATTATCCATACCTAAAACAAATTCCACTTGCAAGATTTGGTATGATAAAGCTTATGAACCTCCCAAGGGGGGCAAATCAAACAAGCGTTTGCACACGATTCTTCAGATTAAATCTTAGCAATCACATGTGACCAATAATATTGCCCAAGATAAAAAGTATTGAATCTCTCTCTGATTCGCTACCCATGATAAGTTAAAGCAATAGTTACCAATCCAACGTGATCCTATTTAAGGGACGAAGGATAAGAAACAACGAACCACTGAGGTCTAATTCTTCTTTGTTCATTTCAAGAATTTATCCTCCCAGAGTCCTATTCAATTAGATCACCATGCACTAGTGTAATCTCTTGGTCAAGACAAACCAATCTGAGCCTTACACCTCAACCTTTTCACGATGGGTTGTTCATTTCCATCTAGGTCGTGAATGGCGTACTTTTTTTTAGTTACAAGGGGACCGTTAATTTAATCTTACGTGATCGGTATCACTAAATTAACTACAATGTAACACGTTTAATTATTGAACAGCTTATGCAAAGAAATATATGTAACATTCAATCATATTTAAAGCATCGATGATAAACAATTTATTTCATAAATAAGTCTGAAAATTCAGTTTCGATTATACAAAGTAAAAAGCATACTTTTCAGTATAATCCCAATATCTGGTATTGAAGGGATTATGAGAGATGGACACATGCTTGTCAGATCTCTCAAGTTCTGGTATCTTGTTTGGAGATTGGGAGTGAGATGGGGATATTTGTGGTTCAGGTTCGTTTTCCACTTGTTGAGGGGGTTCAGTTTCCTGAACAGGTTCAATGGTTGGGGGAGTGGGAGATCTGGGTGATCTGATTGGTGAGGGTGAGGGTGAGAATGTTTTGTGAGGAGGGGGTGGTGGTGATGATTTTTGAGGAGAGTGTGATGGCGATTTGGAAGTGGGCGTAGGCGATCTTACTTTCTGGAAGATCTTGGTGAGAGGCAGAGAATCAGATGGTGATTCTTCCTCAGAGTGCTCCACTTCTGTTCCTCTGACAGCTTTCTCTCCTTCTTCTTCGATCATCTGCTTGTCCCTTACTTTACTGGCAGTGTGCTCAGAGTCGATCAAGTATCTCCTTTCGATTCAACTCGAATCGATAATCTCGCTCTCTTGAACTTGCCGAAAGAACTAGGGAGCGATCTTGAGGAGAAGTAACTCTCTTCTGACATTTTCGTTGAGCATCTGGTTTCTTGGCCAGATCTTTCCTCTTCAATCTCTTCTCCGAATGGTCGCTTCCTGTCTTCCGAAGATCTTGGTTGCCTTTTCTTTTCCCTTCTTTTCTCCTTTTGGTTTGGGCACATAAGGAGTAGGATCCTCATCAGATTGACCAGGCAGAGGCTCATCCTTGCCCAAGATGGCCTTGTGCTTTGCTTGATACATCTTCGCACCATTCTCATTCCATTCATAATTCTGTGGCAGCTTGTCTGACAGAATGATTGGGATTTTGTGCATGAAAGAGCACTTGGAAGATAAGCACACTTCATTCCTCTGGGTCAGATCGAACTTCCCCGAGTCTTTCCGCAATATTGCCTTGACCATACCCAACCAATCCATATCTGAAGCCGATGATTGCAGTCATAACACTGATCTTATAGGAAGTGACAGCATCAAGACTGTAAGTTGAGCACATAATCACTTTCTGAACGATCTCAAGGAGAAGGCGATATTTCCTCTTCAGGTAGGAGGCTTTGACCTTCGTTGTATTCTCCTTGTTTGTTTGGTCTCAACAAATCGGCCTAAGAAAGTCCTTCTCTCCTACATCGATCGGTGTAGGTTTTACGGGTTGATGCTTCCTCGCGTGAGACCGAAGATCCTCTGGAGATCATCATTCGACACTCGTACTTCTAGTCCACCAACGGAAGAAATCAGGTCATCATCAATGTCCTCGTCCTTCTGTAGATTGTATAGAAACTCTAGGGCTTCATGTGTGTGGACAATGTTCTGATGTCTCGAGCAATATTGTTCAAGCCCACATGCTTGTCAGATCTCTCAAGTTCTGGTATCTTGTTTGGAGATTGGGAGTGAGATGGGGATATTTGTGGTTCAGGTTCGTTTTCCACTTGTTGAGGGGGTTCAGTTTCCTGAACAGGTTCAATGGTTGGGGGAGTGGGAGATCTGGGTGATCTGATTGGTGAGGGTGAGGGTGAGAATGTTTTGTGAGGAGGGGGTGGTGGTGATGATTTTTGAGGAGAGTGTGATGGCGATTTGGAAGTGGGCGTAGGCGATCTTACTTTCTCGAAGATCTTGGTGAGAGGCGAGAAATCGATGGTGATTCTTCCTCGAGTGCTCCACTTCATTCCTCCTCGACTTTTTCTCCTTCTTCTTCGATCATCCGCTTGTCCCTTACTTTCTTGGGCGGTGTGCTTAGAGTCGATCAAGCTATCTCCTTTTCTGATTCAACCTGAATCAGATCCTCCGTTCTGCGAACTTGCTTAGCAGAACTAGGAGCAGTCTTCAGAGGAGAAGTAACTCTCTTCTGACATTTTCGTTGAGCATCTGGTTTCTTGGCCAGATCTTTCCTCTTCAACCTCTTCTCTGGAATGGCCGTTCCCTGTGCTTCTGAAGATGCAGTTGCCTTTTCTTTTCCCTTCTTTTCTCCTTTTGGTTTTCGGCACATAAGGAGTAGGATCCTCATCAGATTGACCAGGCAGAGGCTCATCCTTGCCCAAGATGGCCTTGTGCTTTGCTTGATACATCTTCGCACCATTCTCATTCCATTCATAATTCTGTGGCAGCTTGTCTGACATAATGATTGGGATTTTGTGCATGAAAGAGCACTTGGAAGATAAGCACACTTCATTCCTCCTGGGGTCGATCGAACTTCCCCAGTCTTTCCCGAATCTTGCCTTGACCATACCCAACCAATCCATATCTGAAGCCTTCTTGATGATTGGCGATCATAACACCGATCTTATAGGAAGTGACAAAGATCAAGATCGTAAAGTTGAGCACATAATCACCTTCTGAACGATCTCAAGGAGAAGGCGATATTTCCTCTTCAGGTAGGAGGCTTTGACCTTCGTTGTATTCTCCTTGTTTGTTGGTCTCAACAACTCGGCTTCAAGAAAGTCCTTCTCTCCTACATCGATCGCCGTAGGTTTTCGGGTTGATGCTTCCTCGCGTGAGACCGAAGATCCTCTGGAGATCATCATTCGACACTGTATTTCCAAATTCACCAACCAAGAAATCAGTCAAAGATCAATGTCCTCGTCCTTCTTTAGATTGTATAGAAACTCTAGGGCTTCATGTGTGTGGACAATGTTCTGATGTCTCGAGCAATATTGTTCAAGCCCACATGCTTGTCAGATCTCTCAAGTTCTGGTATCTTGTTTGGAGATTGGGAGGAGATGGGGATATTTGTGGTTGTGTTCGTTTTCCACTTGTTGAGGGGGGGTTCAGCTTTCTGAATGTGTTCAATGGTTGGGGAGTGGGAGATCCGGGTGATCCGATTGGTGAGGGTGAGGGGAAAGGGGTGAGAATGTTTTGTGAGGAGGGGTGGTGGTGATGATTTTTGAGGAGAGTGTGATGGCGATTTGGAAGTGGGTGTAGGCGATCTTACTTTTCTCGGAAGATCTTGGTGAGAGGCGAGAATCGGATGGTGATTCTTCCTCGAGTGCTCCACTTACGCTCCTCTGACGACTTTCTCTCCTTCTTCTTCGATCATCCGCTTGTCCTTACTTTTTTGGCGGTGTGCTCGAGTCGATCATGCTATCTCCTTTTCTCGATTCAACTTGATCGACATCTCGCTCCTGCGAACTTGTCGAAGCAGAACTAGGGCGCGATCTTCTTCGGAGAAGTAACTCTCTTCGGCGTTTTAGTTGAAACATCCGGTTTCTTAGCGGATCTTTCCTCTTCAACCTCTTCTACGGAATGGCCGTTCTCGGCTTCCCAAGATGCGATTGCCTTTTCTTTTCCCCTTCTTTTTCTCCTTTTGGTTTGGGCACATAAGGAGTAGGATCCTCATCCATTGACCCGAGCAGAGGCTCATCCTTGCCCAAGATGGCCTTGTGCTTTGCTTGATACATCTTCGCGCCATTCTCATTCCATTCATAATTACGTGGGCGGACATGTCCGACATAATGATTGGGATTTTGTGCATGAAAGAGCACTTGAAGATAAGCACACTTCATTCCTCCGGGTCGATCGAACTTCCCCGAGTCTTTCCGCAATCTTGCCTTGACCATACCCAACCAATCCATATCCGAAGCCTTCTTGATGATTGCGGTCATAACACCGATCTTATAAGAAGTGATAAAGATCAAGATCGTAAGTTGAGCACATAATCACCTTTCCTAACGATCTCAAGGAGAAGGCGATATTTCCTTCTTCGTGTAGGAGGCTTTGACCTTCCGTTGTATTCTCCTTGTTTGGTTTTGGTCTCAACAAATCGGCTTCAAGAAAGTCCTTCTCCTACATCACGTGTAGGTTTCGGGTTGATGCTTCCTCGCGTGGAGACCAAGATCCTCTCGAGATCATCATTCGACACTGTGCTTCCAAATCCACCAACTAAGAAATCAGGCTGAAGATCAATGTCCCTCATCCTTCTGTAGATTGTATAGAAACTCTAGGGCTTCATGTGTGTGGACAATGTTCTGATGTTTCGAGCAATATTGTTCAAGCCCACATGCTCTCAAGCATTCCAGAATTTCCAGCGATTCAGGATCTGAGGTGATTGAAAATACTACATATTTCTCATCAATGATATCTTTCTTCATTGATGCGAAGTTGCAGAACTTTTCCCTTGTTTCAATAATTGGAACAAGATATGTCATTTCTTTATGATATGCAAATTGATGTTAGTTTGAGTAAATTATTTCAATAAACTCAGTCAAACCAACAATCTTAGCATCAATTAAGCAAGTAAGCGTATAGATCGAATATAAATTACAGAAACATAGCAGCACGACTTGTAAACCTAGGTGAATGGAAATCATGCAGTACTTAAACGAGAAATTACAAGAAATTGATTCGTAGGATTGAGAAATCGTGAAAATAGAATCAATTGATTTTGGAAAGTAAATTTCTGAAGATTTTGAAAATTTTGATCTTTTGAGAATTTGAGAAGACGAAGTAGTGGAAAGAAGGTTTTCTGAGAAAGATTTGTATTTAGTATGCGAGGAAAACCTTTTTTGAACTTTCGAGGTACTCAAGTGTCCGTGTTTTTGAAATCGATTAATTTGAGATTAGTCGGCGAAAAGTTTTGATCGCACGGTTGAGAAAAAGTAGTCTTCTCGTATTTTGGACTCGAAAATTGCATAAAAAACGATTAAATACACATTCCCATGTCCGCGTTTAATGTTTTTGCGATGGTCATCGTCATAAAGTGAAAACAGAGTAAAAATCAATTCATTTAAATAACGCATATAAGATGTTCAGAAAGGGATAAATAAGAAACGTATCTGACTGATTGGTATTGTAATTAACCAGCTACCACTGTGATCTGATCTGGTTGGCTTGATTACTTGTGTACCTTACTGATGGTAGTCTATACCTTAGCATTTCCCAACAATATTTCACTCATCTGATCAGATTCCTGTTTGATCCACTTCGTTACTTATCTGATCCACTTATCTGATCCACTTATCTAATTCTCTTATCCGATCCACTTCATCCTTGATGTTCTTCTATTCAGTGGCATTCCTATGCACTTAAAGTCGACTCATAAAACATTTACTTCGGGGAGTCAAAAAGTCGCCTTGATTCCTAAATCGGTGCGATTTGACATTCCATAATAATGGTATAGATACGTTGTGATTATTCACACTGTCAACTCATCCAACCATCGGCCGCGTGTTCCTTACGCGTTGTCGATGCAAATTTCTCTTAAGGTCTTCTGAGAAAATAAATTTGCATTTATACCCCTGTTTTTCTTCTATAAATTGGCCTGGGGTGTTAGGCAAACAACACAACATAAACCATTCATCTTCTTTAGCTTATACTCCATGCTTTCCGATGAATCCCTTTATTTACGTGAAACTTCCCAAGCAAAACCTTTAACCATTTTCCAATGAATTCAGCTTCTCAAATCAACCCTGTGTGTTCCTTCACACTACTTTTGTCGTCATCGAAGATTACACATACGATCAATGCAAAGCTTCTTTACCACCAAGGCGGCGGATCAGCTATAGCAAATGAGAAGGCACTTCTCCTAACCATATGCACCTTGTGTGCCTATCGAGATGAATTAAATTAGCATCAATAGACTCGATCCCAAAACAAAACATGGGTTTGGTATCGATCTTGATCGGACAATAGGCGATCTTCGTATATCAAACTCAATTTTGAATGCGACATTAGTGGCCTTATGGTCTTTTGACCAAACCTTTAGCACTAGTGTCCCATTTAACAAAATTAGAGAGCCCATTGATTTTTAGGGTCTAGGGGCTCCTGGCTTGGAAACATCCTTCAAAGGCCTCCCTCACTCCTCCCAAGCTCGAGGGTGGCTCGGGATTATCTAAAGGCCTCTCACGCCCCCCCTTTTAGGGTCGGGGATAATGAGAGCATCAAGCTCTAAAATCTTTAAAGCCTCTCTCCCTTCCCTACCTAGGGGTTAGGCTTAGGTTTATGGTTTATGTCTTGACCTCCGTGTCTTCTAAGACTTGTAACTTGTAATGTAAATCGACCTCCGGGTCCTTATCAATGAAAAAGTTCTATTATTTCATTGTTGTGTTGCCTCTCTTGACTTATGTGATCCAGAGGCTTTAAACTTACACAACTTGCTTGTTGATCGTAGCTTAATCGACTTATAAAGTATAACCTTCCATTCTGATCAGTTCCCCCTTAATCTGATATATCTTGAACTGATTGGTTCCTTGTCTGATTTTCAGATCGGCTCCTTGTCTGATTTTCAGATCGGCTCCTTGTCTAATTTTCTGATCGGCTCCTTGTTTTATTTTCCGATCGGGCCCTTATTCGATCTTGATCGCTTTGAGATTCCTAACTCAACTGATTCCTCTTAACTGGTTAGTCTTTTTTAACTAATCGGGTTCGAGACCCGATCCACCAACCATTTCTAGTGCACTTTCTCCGAGATCTAGAAGCCCTAGCTCATTGCATAATTCTCTGAATTTGATCTCAGCTAGCGGCTTGGTTAAAATATCGACACTTTCGCTTTTCGGATGGATCTTTTCCATTCGATATTCTTCATTTCAACATGATATCCGGATAAAATGGTGTCCCCGGACATCCACATGCTTGCATCTTGCATGTAGAACAGATTCCTGTGATTGCAATAACACTATTACCGTCATGGAATATAGGTACGTTCTAGCTACGATGTTGTAATCCTCACCGCCGACTTAGCCAGAAAGCAGCTGGGGAACAACAACTTCCCCGCAGCCCATATATTCGCTTCAAAGTAGATGTCGCGAATCGATGTCCGCTTCTTCGAAACCAAGAGATCGGTTTATTTCGGAACCGACATGTACCGAGGTTGATTTCCCGATTTCTACGCAACCTCCGTAATCGAATCGCAATACCCACTAAGCTCTAGATTATCATCGATGGGTAAAATAAACCAAAGTTTATTGTCCCCTTCAGATACTTAAGAATCCTCTAATAGCTTTGTGGTGGCTTTCATTGGATTTGCCCGAAATCCGCACATACACCTACCGCAAAAGTGATATCTGGTCCGGCCGCAATCATGTATAGTAGAGATCCAATGAGAGCCCTATATTCTTTATGATTAGTTTTCCGGACCGTCCTCATCTCGGATCCATCTTGAACCCTACATCATAGGAATTTTTTAGCTTCCTTACGGTGTTGAACTCCAAACTTTGCCAATAAATTCCTTGTGTCTTACCGACAGATGAATATCCCTTATGTACTTTGCTTGACCTGTAAACCCATAAAATAATTCATCTGACCCATCATGGACATCTCGAACTTCCTCTTGCATCAATTTGTTTGAACTTCTCACATAACTTCTTGTTGGGAGATCCGAAGATGATGTCGCCCACGAAATCAACCATCGAATATCTTCCATCTTCTATTCTCAATAAGGTTCTCATCCACTATTCCTTTAGTGAAACCGCTGTCTATCAAGAACTGAGAGAGTGTATCATACCAAGCTCTAGGAGCTTGTTTCAGGCCATAAAGAGCCTTCCTTAAACGGTACACTTGGTTGCCTTTTTCAAAGCCTGGAGGTTGATCAACATAAACTTCCTCTGCTAGTACCCCGTTTAAGAATGCACTCTTTACATCCATCTGATACACAATGAACCCTCTCAGGGGCAAGATATGCCGAAAAAAATTAATGGCTTCTAGGTGAGCGACTGGTGCAAAGGTTTCATCATAATCAATTCCTTCTGATTGTGAATACCCCTTAGCAACAAGTCTTGCCTTATTTCTGGTTATGACATTATTCTCATCTCTCTTGTTCTTGAATACCCACTTTGTGTCAATCACGTCTTGATGAGTTGGTCTGTCCACTAGTTTCCAAACTTGATTCCTCTCAAACTGTTCCAGTTCTTCTTGCATGGCTAGAATCCAGCTTGCGTCTTGTAGAGCTTCTTCTACCTTAGTTGGTTCCTTCAAAAGACAGAGATAACAACAATACATTGCACTTTCACCAACTGTGTCTAGTTTTGACTCTATCGGATGGGTCTCCGATAATCAGATCAGTTGGATGACTGGTATTCCAGGTCCTTCTTTTTGATTTTAAGTCTATTTGGAAAACATCATCCTCTTCTGATAATAGTTCATTACTAGTGATTGGGAGTTGTGCGGAATTATGATCCACTTGATAAGAACATGTCTCAGCTGATGTTGGACTCATCATGTGCTGATGTCTGTTCGTAGGAACTTCAGGAGTTCCCCAACCGGGATGGTTCGATTGATACTGTCTCACCGTTTGCAAACCTTCAGCGGCAGTTTATGCGTACCTTAGGGTCCGATTGACTGTTGAATCGCCAAAGATCAAGTTTTTGGGATATACACGATTCGTGTTCGATTCTTTCTCCTTGATACTTAGCCGATCCATTTTTCGCGTATCGTACCGATTGATCTCGGTCACGCTTGTTCTGGAGGCGCTTCTCTTGTTGAAAGATGTCTCATCAAAGACCACATGGGGTGTTTCTTCCACAACTAGGGTTCGTTTGTTGTAAACCCTGAAAGCCTTGCTGGATGAGGAATATCCTAAGAATATACCCTCATCTGACTTGGCCTCAAAAGTCTTCAACTGACTCTTCCCATTGTTGTGTATGAAACATTTGCACCCAAAAATATGGAAGTAAGAAACACGAGGTTTTCTGCCCTTCCACAGTTCATAGGGTATTTTGTAGTGAGCCTTTGTCAGAGAACATCCGCTTTACGAGTGTGGCATGCAAGATTGATGGCTTCCCGCCCCGGAAAAACGCTTTTGTCGCATGTTCAGCTAACATAGTGTGAGCAGCTTCCTTGAGAGTTTTGTTTCTTCGTTCTGCTACTCCATTTTGTTGTGGCGTTCTTGCAGCTGACGTCTCATGATGTATACCAAACTCAGTGCAAAAATCAGTAATAAAAGAGTTCAGAAATTTTGTACCTTTATCTGATCTGATTTTTACTATGCTGACACCCTTTTCGTTTTGTAGTTTCTTGAGCAGCTCAGGTATCTTTGTTGTTGTCTCATTCTTCTTATGTAAGAATACAACCCAGGTAACCATGGAATAATCATCCACGATTACCAGAGTATATTTGCATCCGCTGAGACTGACTGATGTAACTAGTCCAAATAGATCCATATGGAGCGATTCTAATATTTCATTGATCTTTGGGTCCGTATTCCTTGAATGAGGCTTTAACTTTTTTCCTTCCGACATGCGCACATGTCCGATCCTTTGAGAATACCTCATTCTAAGTCCTCAACCAAAGGCACCTAGCTATCTTGTTAAGAGTCTTAAAGTTCAGATGACTCATTCTTTTGTATCAGAGCCAACTGCTACTTTTGGAACTCTTAACAATTAGGCATGCATTTCTTGGATAATTGTTCCAATCTCTTGTGTAAATCGTGTCTTTCCTCAACCGCTATTAGAAGATTTGTTGAGTAGCTCGATTCCTTATCGTCTAATCGATCGCCGAGAACTCAACACCTTGAATCCGATTGTCGCAGAATTGTGATAATCGATAGCGTGTTATGCTTTAAACCTTCGACATACGAGACTCGATAACTTGTACATCATCATTCTCTAAGGTTCCAATCCTTTGGTAAAGCCAAAGTTATCATCAATCAAAGAGTACACGCTGGTCTTCTTGTTCTTTGTAAGAGAGCTAAGGAGATGTTTGCTTCGGCTCAAATATGTGCCTTGAGCATCCACTATCGATGTACCGGATAGTTGTTTGTACAACTCTTTGTTGGTCAATCCCACGCCAACTCCGAATCGAATCGGGTTTTAGGTACCCTTTAGAATTGGGTCCCGAGGGGGTTAGTGGTGTTTTTAGGGATCCACAAACAAGGCACTTCTATTGTATTCGAGATAGATCGAAGGCTGGATTTGTCTCCCATAAACATCAACATAATCATACGTCTCTTTATATGCATTCTGATTGGTATGATTATTCTTGCGAGCCTTGAGTGTATTAGAAGACTTGGGATTTTTCTTTACATTTTGTCTTATTTTAACCCAGTGGGGCTCAGGTGCAGTAGCCCTAGGCCTCTGGTTATAAGGGTAGGTACGACTGCTACCATTAAAAGATTCATATCTTTTTTTGGCATAGATGGTCTTGGCGGTTTTCACCTTCAACACTGTTTAGGCGGTGACCTTGATTGGGTTTGATTAGATTTCCCTTTTACAGGTTGTCTCTTCTGATACCTAATTTGCTGATTAGGTTGAGGTTTCTTCAGAAGAACTAGGTTCTTCTGTTGATTCCTCGGCTGATGCTTAATCAGTTGGGGTCCATTTCTGTTCCCTTTCTGATTAGGCACTTGTCTTACTTGCTCAGCAGATCTCTTTCCCTTATCAGATACATGTTTAGCTTTTTGTGTATCTTTGTCAGAGACTCGTTTGATTACACCCTTTTGAAGTGAACCAAACGGGGCTTTTGAGGATGTAGAAGGGTTCTCATACCAAATTCCCTTCTTGTTAGTAGGCGTTCGAAAATAGGTGTTCATATCCTGAACGGTTTTTGATGATTTCGTGAAAACCTCTATTTTCTTTTGCAAAACTATCCTCGATGATTTTAGACTCTCATGTAGCTCGAATAGCTCATCAAACTTAGCTTGTAGGATTTTGAACTCATTAGCTTGTTGTTTGTTAATTGCTAGCTGTTCTTTAATCTGCTTCTCCTGATCAGAAGATTTAACCTTCAGAACTTTCAGTTCTTCAGTTATCTTCTGGCGGCTTCAAATTTATTTCGGTTACCGCTTTCTTCGACAACGTATTCTCTAACAAAGTCGATTATTTACGATCCTTAGCTTATCATTTTCGGCTTCCACTATTGTATAAGTGTCTCTTTTGCGTTAGAGATCATCAAGCAATTGCTCATAATAGAGTTGCAAGTCAATCTCTCCAAAGAAAAGTGCTAATTATACCGGGGTGGAAATTGAAAAAGGTAAGGTTTGGAGGTTACCTCGATTGGTCTTCCTCCTTAGCCATCGGGGCATTTCATCATCACCAAGAGAATATCGATCTTCATGGTCAAGCAATCATCGGCATTAAGCTTATCGACGAAATCTTCTACGATGAGTAGCAAGAATCCTCGGAAAGGCGGATAGAATCATCAATTCCCGATGTGTCGACAACCATGGCTTTTCTCTCTAAAGCGCTCTCTTCTTCGCTTCGCTTCTCTTTTCTTTCTCTTGAGTCGTCCGCGCGATCGGTCTTTGTAGTGACTGGTTTCTCCTGATTTGAAGCATGATCCACGATCCACGGAACTTCCCTGCCCGGTGAGTCACTCCGCCTCAGAGGATCTGTCGGTGACTTTCCCTTCGATTATGTCAACTTCTTCTATCCGATCTTATGTCTCTTCTCTCATCTGACCGATCATCTCTTTTTTTATCTTCTCTGTGATCTCTTCGGTCATCAGATCTGGTCCTTTCTGGAGATCTGTCAGTTGACCTCCTATTTCTTCCTCTGTTGTCTTGATAGTCTCTGTAGAATCTGCGATACTTACCAAGTTGAATGTTCAATCTTTCAAGTTTCCTGGTAAGCAGAGCGATCTGTTCAGCTTGGCTTATTATGTTTCCAACAGGTTCAGTGGCCTTTGATCTGCTGCTGGTTGCTTTAAACGTAACTGATTTTGATGTGGAGGTTGTGGCTTCAGCAGGTGACTCATCTTCATCTTCTTGCCCTCTTTCTATCAGATCGAACTCATTGGCTTTAAGACTTAGGAACAAGCTGCTTGGCTTCATCTTGGCAATGTCTTGGCAATCCTTGATTACCGTGACTTTCATGTCCCACTTTTTGGTGAGAGATCTCAAGATCTTGTAGTTGATGTCCTTATCTGACATCTCTCGTCCAAGTTCTCATAGCTTGTTTACTGACATGGTGATTCTCCCATCGAGCTCATTGATGGTTTCATTTGGCAACATCATGAGCTTCTCGAACTTCACCAGTTTAGCTTGCAATCTGCTGTCTTTGATCTGATCATTTCCTTCACACATCTCAGCAAGAGTATCCCACATCTGTTTAGCTGTCTTGAGATACTTTATCTTCTCTTTGGTGATCTTATCCATCTTCTTCATGATTATATGTCTGGCTATTGTATCCAGTGTATACAGCTTTCTTTCTTCTGCATCCATCAAAAATGAGGACTCTTTCTACAAAGGCTTCGGTCTAAATCGATCTCCTCCAACAACTAGATTGTCGTGATATATGATGATGGGTCCTCGTTCAATAACTTCCATCATTCTGCCGCTTATTGACTCAAGATGGTTGCACATGTATATTGTCCAATCTACATACTCATCAATTGAAAATTTAGGCAAATCATGATACATACCAGAGGTATTATCCATGCTGAGTGATTTTGAAAACGAATGAGTTTTGAAAACGGTTTTTCAAGATCTGTTCAAATGACCACAAAGATTCTTCCTCAAGAATCGATGATACTCAAAGCCATTGAGTGCAGCCAGAACTACTGCTATGATACCACTTGTAGGTCCCGAACGGCGGGTTTATTGAAGTCTAGAGGGGAGGGGTGAATAGACTTCCGAAAACTTTTCGTGCAGATAAGGTGTGATTGCAGTTTCCCTGATCAGAGTGCAAGTGAATCAGTTTGGACTGATGTTCAATCTTCTTGAGTACTGAGGGCATCGGTTTTGATATCTGTCGGTTTAATGATAGTCTTGAAGCTTGTAAATACCGTGTGAAAAACCGGTTTTACCAAATCGATTCTCAAGTCATTTTTCAATCGGGTGACTAAGGTGTCAACTCGATCGATCGATTGCTTGGTGCGGTCGATATTAACTTTGAATATGTATGCAATTTTAAGCTCGATTGTGTGTAATAGTGTAAAAGCAATAAAGAGCAAGTAAATGCACACAAGATTTTATAGTGGTTCGTATTTAAACCCGTCCTACGTCCACTCTTCCCTTTAACACAAGGGGCAAACTTAACCAACTTAACCGACTTAACCGGGATTGGACTTAGTTTAATGTGTTAGTCAACACCCAATCATGTTTATCGAGTTCACACTCAAACCGATCCTTCCCGATCGAAATTAGAATCCCTAGTCTAACGAAATCTTGCAAAACAAAACTTAACCTAACTTTGAGTTTGGGTAAAGGTTTGTTGTGGTTCCAACTGGAAATCTATTCTAGTGTTTATGTAGCCAAATGCTAGAGGATGAGATTTCTATGCTAAGAACAATGGGATGAACACTTAAGAATAATCTTCAAATTCGGTGTTCTTCGAGCGAAAATTCTGCTATAATTTTTGCTTCTTTTTCAGTCTGCTCGATCCGGTCTCTCCTTCAATTTTTGAGGAGCAATCCCATTTTATAGACCACGAAATCAAAGAGCCGTT
Organism: Stenogyne calaminthoides; assembly: GCA_037126765.1. Lineage (NCBI taxonomy): Eukaryota > Viridiplantae > Streptophyta > Magnoliopsida > Lamiales > Lamiaceae > Stenogyne > Stenogyne calaminthoides. The sequence continues at coordinate 39,568,847 of JBBCBC010000007.1, read as the reverse complement.
GGAGAGCAATTTGAATTTTGGGTTATATTAGGTAGGTTGTGGGATATGATGTGACGTGCTCCGAATATCGGCGTGGCCGAAAAGCATGATTAAGCGTCGTTTATGTCATGATTTGTCGAATCCGCATTATCGACTTTTTTTTGTGTGCACGTGTCGCTTTCTCTTTAACTGCGGCGACCTCGATGTTTGTCCATTGACGTTTGATATTACTTTTGTAGAATATTCGTCTTGTCTGGTGTACCATTTTGGTTGACGCCAGGTGTGAGCTGACCTGATAAGATAACTGATCAGTCTACCTTGTAGTGTCTTCTGATGCAGATTGTCTTAGCACAATTTGCAGACTCGGCTGATGTAGGTCTTCTGGTCTTCTGGTCTTTTGGTAGTCATCCGATCTTCAGGTTACTCTGAGCCTCAGTGTCTTCAGTCATACTGAGTCTTTAGGTTTGTTACTGAGTCTTCAGGCTTATCTGAGTCTTCAGGTTTATCTGAGTTTTCAGGTTTATCTGAGTCTTAGTGTCTTCTGTCTTCACCTGATCATCTGACTTCTTCTTGTCTTCTGACTTGTCTTAGTCTTCTGATCATCTGACCTTATCTGGTCATCTGATAATTTGACCTGATCTATACATATTGAGTTCCCCCTCAATATGTGACCTATCTTTTACATCAACTATCTATACATTTTTAATTTGGTCATCTTAATGCGATTCTAAGTCATCAATCATTAACAGATCCGATCGGTCTATTACAACTGTTTTTTGGAACTTCCATCAAAACTAAATACAAATTTCCCAACAGAAAGTTTGATTAATTTATGTGTGCAATGTTTTTGTTCAGAAAATTGTAATTAACTGTTGTTCAGTTCCGATTTGAACATGTTCAGATTTTATTTGGGGTTTGTTGTCCTGTGAACTGTTGTTCATAATTTTTTTGTTTAGAAATTTATGTCTGTTTTTTTAGAAAAGGTGTCTAGTTTGCTTGTGAACAGTTTGTTTGTGTGTATTTTGGACTTTGAACTATTGTTCATAAAACAGTTTGTTCAAAAAAGTGTGATTAATTTATGTGTGCAATGTTTTTTGTTCAGAAAAATTGTAATTAACTGTTGTTCAGTTCCGATTTGAACATGTTCAGATTTTATGTGGGTTTGTTGTCATGTGAACTATTGTTCAGAAATTGATGTGTGTTTTTTTAGAAAAGATGTCTAGTTTGTTTGTGAACATTTTGTTTGTGTGTATTTTGGACTTTGAACTATTGTTCATAAAACAGTTTGTTCAGAAAGTGTGATTAATTTATGTGTGCAATGTTTTTTTTCAGAAAATTGTAAATTAACTGTTGTTCAGTTCTGATTTGAACATGTTCAGATTTTATGTGGGGTTGTTGTCCTGTGAACTGTTGTTCAGAAAGTTTTTGTTCAGAAACTTATGTGTGTGATATTTTTGTTATTTAACTGAAATATGCATTTTCATTATCATGTGTGTAGATCCTGAGGCAACAAAGGTTACTCGAAAACGATTAAAGGTGAAAAAGGGTGCACACACGGAAGATGATGCATCATTTTCGGGAGGTTAATATACTTGCTTTAATTCTGAACACAATTCGACCTATTGTTCAGAAACAGTTTGTTCATAAAAAGTGTGATTAATTTATGTATGCGATTTTTTGTTCATAAATTATAATTAACTGGTGTTGAGTTTGGATTTTGTGGTGTATGACTTTTTTTTTATGTGTGATGTGGAATGAATGTGCAATTAAGATACAATTGTGTTCCTAACTGTTTAAGTATTGCAACTTTTGTTCAGAAAAAATGGCTAGTTTGTCTATTTGTGCTTTGAACTATTGGACATGCATATATGTGTGTGATATTTTGTAATATAGCTGAAAATCTGCATTTTTTCATTATCATATATGTAGACCACGAGGCAACAAAAGTTACTCGAAAACGTTTAAAGGTGAAAAAGGATGCACACGTGGAAGATGATGCATCATTTGTAGGAGGTTTGTATACTTGCTTTAATTTTGAACATATTTAAATGGTTGTCGAAAGACAAGTTTTTTTACATAATTAACTCATGTTTTTTACATAATCAGAAAAAAACGACGCGACCGAGAATGACGCTTTGGAAGATGAGTTAGATTCATTGTCAAGGGATGATGGCCTTTGCAATATGCCCAACGTCAATAGAGATACCAAATTGCCGGAAAACTGTTTTGGTTAGTATATGATGCAATTTATATTTTTTTTATATTTTTTGTTTATCACATAAGAAATGATTAAATTATATAACTAATATATGTATTTTTTATCGTAAATCAGGTCATGCTAAAGTAGACAAAACACAATCTACTACAGAAGCAACTTGCGAACGACGATAAGAGAGATACGTTCACTGAGTTACACACAGCCCCAGCTCTCTGAACTTAAAAAGACGCCTACGTGGCTCTTGTTCGATGCAATTTTCTTTATCTCTATACGAGCAGCACCGCAATATGTAAAGCTCTACTACGTGAAAACTGAACTTCACTGTATATGAATATGCAAATGAGCAAATACACGTACTTTGAAAAAACTTTTCTTTTGATCGTTTGATTTCTCAAAAAAATTTCGATCAAAATGAACAAATGCATGAAGTCTATTTATAGGTACGTCCATCAGGTGGGACTTGGGAGACATAACGACATTTTAATTTGAGCTCATAATGACAATTAATGTCATTCATTAAAATTATTTTCGTTTTGAACGTCTTCACTAATGACACTTAATGTCATCATGTGACGTCTGACGTTACAATTAGATTTGAAACGTCAATGAATCTGGACGTCCTGGACGTCTACATTCTTACGCTTCAAACTCAAATTCGTGGGCTGAATTAATTTAATGTGGAATAATTAACTCTCAGCTAATTTTCGTACTTTCCAACAATACTTTAATCCATAAATTATTGTGACATCAAAACTTCGTAATTTAATTTTTCACTCATCGAAATTTAATTTTGAGATTAAATATACTATGATCATCTACTACGAGAGTAAATCAATCATATGCTATTTAATTTTCCAAAATTTAACTTTAAACCTTCATTTAACTAGTCAAAACGAGTTTCAACACTCTTATTAAATATCAATTAAATTTCGGGTTTAATTAATTGGTTCAAAACCAATTTTCCCCATGCCTTCTTACTAGCGCAGCCCACAAAAAATAATACTATAATTTTATTTTTTGGTTAAATAATTTAATCTAGCACATAGTTTTGCTTTTTCATCAATTCTAACAAATATTTTCTCCATTTTTAAATTTAGCACATGCTTTCATTTAATATTTAAAAATATCTCGAATCATTATTTTCGACAAGGTCCGATTGATATGGTTGTCTGTATCCACCTATCTTGCTGACATGTAATATTAAAATTAAAAAAATACAAAATATTACCACTTAAGATTAAAAAATGCGGGATATAAAAACATATCGTGTTACTATTTTTTAATTTTAGGTAGTGATATTTTTTTATTTTAATATTTACAAATCAGTAAGACCAGTTAACTCCAACGACAACATCAGAAGAATCTTGCCAAAAATGGTGACTGAGGATGTTTTTAAGTATTAAGTGAAAGTATGTGCTAAATTTGGAAGAAGGAAAAAATATGTACTAAAATTGATAAAAAGTTAAAAGTACTTGTGATAAATTTGATTATTTGGGCTTATTTTTTTACAAATCTTTTCGGTTATTTATTTATTAATAGAAACCAAATTGAAGTTTTTTTTTTTACCAATATTTGATTTTAATTATTTTCGTTCGGTTTGCATATCAGAGATAAATTTATTTTTAATACTCATTAAAGGTTATTTTTAAAATTGAAAATTATTTTATTTTAATTTGGGTACTAAAATTACTAAAAGTAGATTTTATGTGAACGTTAGTTTACATGAACTCTCTTTTTTAAATGTCTCTATTATGTATATGAAGTGTCACTGTTGTGCATATAGAGTATTACTGTTTAAAAAATGTTTGGTTTTTATACGTGACACTTCATTTACATAATAATGATATTTTCTATGCATAACAATGATATGTGAAGAAAAAGAATTAACGTGAACTAAGTTTCAAAAAATAATTTAATATGAAAAACTCTAAAATAGAAAAAAAAAATCACGATCCACAAAAAAATATTAATACATTGATAAATTTCGTCAATCACACATAATTCTTCTTTCTCACTCCACACCCTACACTATTACAAATATTTGAAAAACTCTCACCATTCTCATAGAACTCTATAACACGAAAGTATGATAACATAAGACCAAAGTGTATTTATTGGTTCATTAATATCAAAGACACGTAGGTTTCTTAAATGACAAAGTCTTGTGTGTACCAAGTGCACCGTGCAACTCAAAGGCATTTTTGAAACGTGTAACTTGTTTCACTAAGATGTTCAATTTGGTTACATTGAAATGTTTAACTTGTTTTACACATAACAAGTTGAACATTCAAATAAACAAGTTGCACGTTTTAAAAATGCACTTGAATTGCATTGTGCATCTAGTGCACATGAGACCTACTCTTAAATAACATTATGAAGTTTTCCCCCTTTGATCATAGACCGATGTAGTACAAAACAAAATTCATTTATTTTGACAAATCTCAAGTCCAACAAATAGAACTAAGTGCCCAGAAGATCTAAAATTTCATTGAGTTTTTCATTTTCAGATGTAAGATTTTCAAGACAAATATATTTTCTAATCAAGAAGAAAAGTTTTTTGTTGAAGATAATCCCATCACAATTCCTCGTGCAACTCAACAACACTGCTTTTAAGATCTAAAAATCTTACACCTACAAATTACTCAACTTGTTCTGGTCAAATGAATGGAATTCAAGCGCTTAAAAGATGACAATAGCTTGAAATTACTTGAGCAAACATCGTTGTTGTGAGATATAGCGAAATACCAAAAGAACACCCAAAATGAGCAAGAACTTGAAGCAAAAAGCCTGGAAATCACAAAATACGTGAGTGAATAGTACCATAGTCCATTTAAAACACAAATTCACGAAGTTGTGAGATATACAGAGTTGACAGTATAGGGTACCAAACTGATAGACTCTGAAAGACGAAGAGATTGTTATAAAGCTCGTCGCTCGATTCGACATAAATCAGCTGAAGTTTTGCCAAAAAAATCAATGAATTGCAAGTACAAATTTATCGCGACATAAGAAAAATAGTACAAAGATTTGGAGATGTATATATAAAACTAACAGAATGTGGTACCAAAATGACAGCTCAATGAAAGAAAGAGTTCAGTATTTATCTCGCCCTAAAAATTATCGAAAGAGGTATAAAGGAGGAGCGAAAAAGAGAACAAACAATGTAAAGGATTATAAACAAGTCAGGTGGACGAATTGCACAAATTATATGACAAAAAATTATGTGAATTTGAGTTCGCATAAATTCATTTATTAAATTATCAACATTATGCATTGTCGCGAGTCGTTTTTTATCGAGAGTATTATGTGGCTAATTTGATAACAACTCGCAAACAAAACATGCACGTGTACGATAAGCTGTAAATAAGATGAATTTGTTGACCCAGTTCGCCAGGAAATGACTACTCTGGGGGCATACCAAGCCGGGATGTGGTATTGCGAGCTTTACATGCGCATAATATTTGATACACCTTATGAAGATGAATCATTACAGATGAAGATAATTTCGAGAGTTAGCCTCTGGGTGCTAGGGTTTCTAGTATGAATAAATGATCACTCAAATTTTTTTTTGTTCCTCACCTCTCAAGCGTGGGTATCACTCTTTCTGGGAGATTTTTTTTCAACCCTTTTCTTTTCTTTTTTCTTCCTTTTATAGCACTCCGACAAGCATGAAATTTGATTGGCAAGCATAAATTTGAGACTTTGGGTCATGCATGAATCCCATGATATTGCCACGTCCCAACTTTGTCTTCTAGATTGATCTTGGAGCTTACTTGTTCCAAAAGGCACTCTTTTGGTCGTCCAAATTAATCTTTTGCTTTCGGTTGGATGTTTTGTTCATTTCCTTTAACCATATCGGTTTATCTTTGGACCATTGTCCTCCTCGAGCACACCGAGCCCCGGGATGTTGGTCTTGATATCCGAGTGTCGAAAGCACTCGACCCTTCAGATGCCCGAGTCTTGAGAATGTTGTCTTTGTGAGCATTCGACTCTCGGATATATCCGAGGGTTTCGATGATCTCGGCCGCGAACATACCGACCCCGTGATATCTCGAGCCTTTCGTGATATCCGAAGCCGCGAACATCTTGACCCTCCCGATATCCCCGAGCCTTTCGTGATATCCGAAGTCGCGAATATACCAACCACTCGTGATATCTCGAGCCTTTCGGATATTCCAGAAGTTTTTCGGGATATCCGAAGTCATGAAACATCTTGACCCTCGTGATATCCGGCTTTTTTCGTGATATCCGAAGCTTCAACATACTTGACCCTCGATATCCGAGCTTTTCAGATATCCAGTCTTTTTCGACTTTCGCTCTTTTAACTCCTCTTTTGATCCGAGTAGCGAATACTTGTCCACCGAAAGCATGATTATTTTAATAGATATTACACGAAAACGCTTCTTACATGTTCGATTAATCCTGAAGTTATTATATCGAACATAACAATACTTCCGGGTCGCTTTGTATTCAACGGGGGACCCTACTTAAGATCTTATTGGGCCATAGTTGGTGTCATTTAAGATTCTACAGTCTTTGGATTTTTAAATTGAATCAATATTTATATATACCTTGTTTCTCCGCCTTTAAACCCTTTTCTCCTTCCTTCTTCTTTTTTTTTACCTCTGTCTTTCAATCTTTTTTCGTGGTTCCAAAATTCCGTGAGGGCTTCATCAATTCGGCGAAGAATTTTACTCGGGTAACCGTGCGTTCTTTCTCTAATTGTGATTATGGCCTCTCGTTCAAACTCTTATGTTCCCCTGAATCGACCACCATAGTTCTCTTCTTCCCCTCTATCAATAGAATCCCGTAGGGCGGCGCAAATGCCACGGGAGATGAATGTCTCGTTCGTGAATTCGTTAAGTCGTTCGACAAGATTTGCCATTCTTTCCTCCGACTCAACGAAGCCCTAAATGGATTGGATAGGGACTTGGTCCGCAATGATTCTTCTGACGATTCAAGTGATAATTTTTGCCCCAAATTCAAATTGGGTCTAGGTCATTGATAATGTCAATGTAGATAGGAATGACGATGTTGTGAGGGGGGGAAATTTTGATGGTCAGAAATATAACCTAATCGAACAACATAGGGGTAGTTGGAGAGCAAAATTAAAGCTTGATATACATGTTGGCGCCCTCATAGTCCAACATATAACGAGTATAATGCTCCGTTATAGTTTTGATTGGGCCCGAAAGCAACCTCATAGAATTAGGGTTGAGAATGAATACCCAAATGAGCAAGATAGTGAGCGTAATTGATGCGAATATGCTCACTTTCCGCATAGAATTCACGAAACCCCCAAGGATGTCTTTTTTAGGGGCACCGTGTTACGATGAGTGGGCCGACCAACCCCCGAGGGGTTATGTTCTGTCAGAATTTAGACCTGATGGAAGTTCGGCCTTCGATTTCCCTCCATCCGCCATCACCCGCTTTACTCGTGGAATGGAACATTACCATCACGCTTGGTAGGTTTAATGGGTGGCATATGATTATGAGCTTCGACTTTGTTCGGTAAGATGAGGCCAAGATACTATCCCTCAGCAGCTGAACTTGCTCGATTGGTGCACTTGACCCGTCCGAGGGGTGAACATGGGTGGTTGTTCATGCAAGCTAATGCCAAGTGTAAAATCATTGAGGATGTGCCGAACAAAATCGATGATTGGAAGGAAAAGTTTTGTTCGTTGGGGCGATTGGAAGAGCTCGGCCTGCGGAAGCGAACCAAATATTCGCTTAGACATCCCCACCGACTTGGGGTGTCACCAAGTAAGTGATTTTGTGTCTTTTAAGTTCGGATTTGAACCCATTTTAACTCGCTTCTATTTCGTGGATTCCAACGCGACCGGATAAGGCGAGACCAACGACGGCATTATTTTAAGCAGTTTGACAAATTGATCCGAGTCTCGCTCGAATCGATGCTGCGAGAACTCGAACACCGCAGATCGATCGAGGAAGAAATGAGGTTTGTTCGTGCCTCCTCATCATCTTGTTGTTGTTAATCCTGCTGGTAAGGATTGCCTCTTGTATTTGTATAAGTTTTGTGCCATTTTGCTCGTTGTTATCCGTTTGTACATAATGGATTGTTTTGTTTGACTTTTCCCTCGCGTGACCATTGTTGTGAGTACATCCCGAACATACCGAGATGGCTCGAGAAAAAGGCCACAGGAGCTTGCTCGGATTCAGCCGAAAGGAGGCTTAGCGAAATGCAGGGGGGAGGCGAAAGGCAAGCCGATCCGCATCCGCCCCCTGGGGAATCGAGGCCGAGCGAAGGAGTACTCGTTCGGCGAAAGCAAGGGTCAAGGAACAAGCTCCATCGCCCGAAGAGGCCAAGGATGGAAATCGCCGAAAGGGGGCTGCTTAAACAAACTTGATGAGCATACCGAGTGAACAAGCTCGGGGACGAAAGAATCGAGGGTTGTCAGATTTATATTTCGGACCCCTACTACCTAGGGTGATCAAAGCGTCGCTCCGTGGTCGGGCCCGGTTCGCCAAATTGTGGAAATGGAGGTTGGCACATCTTCTCCCCGCCTCCTGCTGGACCCGATCATGGACTCCGTTGAATCCTCGACCCGGTCCCCGAGGATATATCGTTCTTGGGATGGGATCCTACTCGTGTGAATAGGTACCTTTTTGTTCGATCTGCTTTTTGCTTTGGTTATACGCTTCGCTTTTCTCATATTGTTTGTTGGTGTATGTGTAGGTTGATCGTTGTTATGCGCCTTGATGCCCAATCAAGAACTACTTCGCTTCACCGAGTGTTCATGAGTTTCCGGAATTCCCGAAAAAGCATGTTCGGAAGGCGTGCAAACTCCTGCTTCGAGCATGGACCACCGAAATGAAGAGTCCACTCACGGTCCTACTCCCTGAAAATATCGCCCTCTGGGTTTGGTGCTTGTACAATCTATGGTCGTTCTTGAGAAAGCCTATGCTCACCCCACCAACCTTCATTCCAATTACTTGGCTTTGATCGGGAACTTGAAGAAAAGGTGGGCGAATGACAGACTCGGAATGAACCGAGGTTGGCTCGGGGACAATCTTCTTCGCAAGACTGTTTCGATGCTCGCCCGTGCTCGGGAGGATGCCCGGTGGCTCGTGAAAATGCTTTCGCCCGATTTCGCGAAGATGCACTTTTCTCGGAAGATGCTCGCCATAAAAGGAGGATCGATTCACTCGGAGGAGGAGGCGATGATAATGAAAGCTCGGGTGAGGATATGAATGTTGAGTCGTAGACTCGAAATGGGGCCGAGGCTATGGAAAATGAGAGGGATGCGCTCGTGAGTACTCATCATTCTTGAGACCAACACCGTTTGGGTCTCAAAAAATTCAAAGTCGCACGATGATGAGTATGTTGATTCCATGTCCAACTTCTCCTACATTTGTGCCTTCACCGATCTATCCTATACGTTTCCGCCCGCGCATCCAACAGAAACAAATTGCCCCTCTTATATTCGGTTTTTGACTGATCGACAACCCACCGTGATCGCAACCTTCCAATGTCGATTTGAATGATCTCGCGTGATTTCTCCGTTCTTCCCGGCTGATCAAAGTTGATGATCCGATCTTGGATGAGGAAGATGGCTCGATATGAATACTGCACGGTGGTGTTCTTGGCCAAAATCTTGGTGAGTCCAGGGACCCGATCAAAAGTGGCCGAGCAAAGGGACCTCACCTGTGATCGAAGCGGAATGTACCTTCCGCAAGCATTTGGTACTGTCCCATCTTGAAGGAGTTGTTCTTTGAGGGCCGAGCACAATTTGTTCGACATCTCTCTCCGCCTACCCCCAATTATGAATTTGCTCCTTGATGTTATTTTTTGTTTTGTCGAACATACGTTGTGTAATTTTTTCTTCTTCACTTTCTGTTGAACAACGTCTTTAATACTTGTAGTTTTCTTTGACTTCTTGTCTTTTGTTCGAATATATTTACAACCCGAATGGATGGATTACATCTTGAATGTTTCCTCTAACCCCGATTGTTTGATAATTGTTGAGGATGAAAATTGATACTTGTGTTGCTTGATGTTTGCTTTGTTGCTTCGTGTTAAACTTTGTTGCTTTCCGCCTTTTGCCCTTTTCTTCTCAATGAATTGAACATTGGGTTTGCTATGCCGCTCGACTTTTTTTTTTTGGTTTTGATTGTCTTATTAGACGTTACAATCGGTTGATCGTCTTAATTAGGTGCGACCAGATGGGTTACTTTATGAAACCCCCTTTCTTAGTCTTGTGATCGTCTTTATTTAGGTCGCGATCACTTATTCTTTAAGTCCGTCTTATTTAGCCGCAACCCCTTTTCGTCCTCATCACCCGTCTTCTCTGGTGTCTCCTAAGTCTGAGTCATCTTTTTGCATCAAGGCACCCATTACTCGTTTTTCTGTCTGCGAGAATCGAGTCTGAACTTCGTTAAATCGGTGAACATAGACTTGGGCTCGTTCATCTTTGTTCGGAGTCATCCCGGCTTAGGTGCGACCTCAAATAAACTTGAACTAGAAAATCTTAGCGAACAAAAAGTACATATATCTTTCTTTTTTTTTTTGCAACACTTTGTATTCTATTACAACCTTCATATTTGAAGAAGACTAATCTATTACACAACTATAGATATCGACTAGGGTTTTGAATTTAAACCTTGTCTTGAGTAGACACGAATCGGTCTCACCTTGTCCACGAATTGATGTTGACAAGGATGACGTACATCATCCTGTCTACCGCTTCAAGAATATGCTCGAAAGCGGCGAAGAAGACGCCTTTGTCCCTCCCCCGACAAGTCGTGATTATCTTGAGGTCAACTGCGGACATGAGCATGGCGAAAGGGTGCATATCGTGTGAGCAAAACGTTTCAAATACGCCATTCCGTCCCCCTTTAATAGATGCTCAGCATCGGCGTCCGCGATATTGCTTGGAAAGCGGACACTATGACATCCCTCCTTCGGAGGAGATTTTGGGGATGCATAGGGACTAATGACTTACTATCGCATAAGCAATGAGTAACGGAGAGGGCAACCATAACTCGCTGCCGAGCATCTTGAGTCCCAAGAACGAGCTTCAACTTTGTGCTCGTGATGTATATGGGGTAAAAGGCTCGTGATCCGAAACGGATGCTCGATTCGGTTGAATGTTTCATTGAATCGAGAGCTAGATTCTTCTACGTCCTGGGGCATACTAAACCAATCTCCTCCCCGAGAATTGTAATATTTTCCTTTTTCTTCTTCATATGTTTTTTCTCGCTTTTTCGATTTATCAATATGCCCCCATTTATAGAACTATCCCCAAGCTTTGGCATAACTACCGGGTGTTGGCTCTTACTTTTGCTCCCCCTTTTGACATCTGCTCACTTTTGATGACTCTTGCTCAAAGATCGACTCATCCCCTTTCGGTTGCCACCACTTGTCAACTCGTTCCGATATGTATCTTCTGGGACAACTCGTTCCGACCGCGTATCTTCCGCTTTTCGATAGTCTTGACGGCATTTCTTTTCTCGAAAATATGTGTCGAACATAAAGTGTTCTTCTCTTCGAGGATTGTCCTACTTTTTTTTAACCGAATGGCTGATTATGTTCGCCCTTTGTGTTCGTTTTTAAATTACATCGGCCATTATGTTTGGCCAACTCTGATTCTTCAAATTGTGTGGGCGATTTTGTTCTACCGACACTATGCTTCGCTAAAAGTCGTGTGGACGACTTTGTTCGCCAACACTATGCTTCGCTAAAAGTCGTTTGTGTGGGCGATTTTGTTCGCCAACACTATGCTCGCGCTAAAGCCGCTGGACGATTTTGTTAAGCCAACACTATGCTTCGCTAATCTTGCGTGGACAATTTTGTTCACCAACACTATGCTCGCTATTATTGATAGTATTTTTTCAAATTTGATGCATTCCACGGTAGGACAATGGGACTCCATTCAGTCTTCCAAGTCATAGGCCTCGTTTAGCAAACGCTTAGAACTCTGAACGGACCTTCCTAATGCTTTCGTAACACACCACTTGATACCACCCCGCTGTCGCTTTTAAACCACGCCTTCGCCATTGAACTGCGTGTTTGGACTTTGGAGTTGTAAAACTTCTCTCGATCTCTTTTTTATACATATCATTCTTGAAATCGACCTCGGTCCTTCTTTTCTTCTTACAGTGCACTTTTCGTATGAGCACCTGTTATTGACGTCTTTCCCAAAGTCATTGTTCGATGACTTGGAATCTTGATTTCTCATGGTATAACGACTTCCGCGCCCCAAATGCCAAGGCAAACGGGGTCTCTGCGGTTGATGTTACGAAGTTGTTCGATAGGGCCCATAATATTTGAGGCAACTCTTCAACCCATCCACCCCTTTGGAATTATCAAGTCCGGCCTTGAGGGTATGCTTGATGATTTTATTAACGGACCTCAACTTGTTTATTTGGGGATAGTACGAGTTGAGTAGTGCTTTTTTATCCCAAATGGCACAATTTCATCTTCAATTCACTTCCATCGAATGCTTGTCGTTATCGATTACTAATGATTGAGGAAGCCAAAATCGACAAATGATATTTTTCAAACAAAATTCCACATCTTTTGTTCGGTAATTTTGACAATGGCTTCGGCCTCCCCATTTAGTATAATAATCATCAAGAACCACAAAGATATCTTACTCCCGACGTGCGGTAGGGGAATGGGCCAATTAAATCAATTCCCCATTTAGCAAATGGCCATAGGTATAAACCCACACTAATTCTTCGTGTGGGCTATGAATAAGTGGAGCATGTACCGCATCTATGGCACGCTACAGCATACGCCAGCTTAATCCTTTTTTGAGGGTTGGCCAATAATAACCTTGTCCGATTATTTTAGTGCGCCGTAACGAGCCCACATGTATGATTTCCGTGATACTCCTTCATGGTTTGTTCCGTAAGACGCTAATTCTCTTCAGAGTAATACATTTCAACAAAGGAAGTGAGAAGCTTTTTTTATACAAATGCTCATCTATGATAGTATAAAGAGCGCATTATAACCGAGGTGAGTAGTTTGTGCCTTATTTTCAGGGGAGAAGTCCCTTTGTAAGTAACTCAGATTGAGTCATCCAAGTCTCTTTGTTTCTCCCCGCTACTTGGCGATCATAATTGAACTGGATGGCCGAACAAGTTGTGATGACCACAATATCCGTTGTGTTCGCCACTCATACCTGCTTAAAGCGTGCCAAAAGCATCAGCGAATGAATTACCCAATCGTGGTAATTGCTCTATGAAAACTTGTTCGAAATGCTCGAGCAACTCTTTTGCTAGTTGCGGATACTGTGCCATTTGTTCGCCTCGGGCCTCATACTCGCCTGTCACTTGGTAAACGATTATCTGAGAATCGCTATAAATCATCAGCCTCTGAATTCCCATTGTCATTGCCATCTGTAGTCCAGCGATCAAAGCTTCATATTCGGCTTCATTATTTGTAGGGAAATCAAAAGCGATGGTCATTGTAAATGTTTTGCCTAGTTGGGTCGATGAGAACTACGCCGCTCCGTTTAGACTTGTTGATGAGCCATCAACGCATATATGCCATGGTTGGTCGATAGCTTTTTCAGCATTCGGGATATGTCAACTCAACCATGAAATCGGCCATAGCTTGGCTTTCATTCTTGTTACGTCAGCTGAGCGTAATGTCTACGATTGTCCTAACTCCACCGCCACTTTAGTAATCTGCCGGAAGATCCGGTCGGTGGAGGACTTGGCGCAATGGAAAAGTGGTCAAGACCTCGACCGAAAGGATCGAAAAATATGGTCGTAATTTTCAACACTCACGACGGTGGCATATGCTAATTTTTCCAATGGTGGGTATTTGAGTTCGGCTTCCTAAGCACTTCGGCTTACATAGTAAATGAGCAAGTGTATGGTCCTTATGCTCGTGATTCGGAGCGACCTGATTGCATGTTCGGATCAAAGAAGATACAATAGAGTTGTTCGCTCGACAAAGCCAGAAAGGTCTCGAGTATCCGCAAAGGTAACGCTTCAATGATTCAATGCATTTTGGCAATGCTTGGTCCATCCAAATTTCCCTTTCTTTAATGCTTCAAAGAAAGGTTTGCATTTGTCTCCGATTTAAATATATAAACCGCTTTCTGGAAGCTAAACGTCCATTTAATTTTGGACCTCTTTCACATTTCGGGGCTTGATATCGAAAGCATGGTCAAATCTTTGATGGGTTCGCCGATCCCTCGTTGACCGACCATATGTCCGAGGAATTTTCCCGAAAGTGAACCCCAAAGCTACATTTTTTCGGATTTAGCTTCATATTATACTTCCCGAGTATATCGAACGTTTGTCTGGGGGTGGGTGATGTGGTCTTCCTTATGTTCACTCTTAACCACAATATCATCAATATATACCTCAATTGTTTGGCGATGTGTTAAGTCCGAACATTTTGTTCACCAAACGTTGATATGTTGCTCGGCATTCTTTAATCCGAATGGCGTGCGTTGCCAACAATGACATGTTCTTTTCAACTGCGAGAATCTGGTATTCTTTTGATCGTCCGGGTGCATAGGTATTTGGTGATAACCAAAAAAATGCATCCATAAAAGTCATGAGTTAAATGACATCAGATTATCGACCAAATAATCGATATCGATCGGGGAAGTTATCTTTCGGACATGCCTTATTTAAATCGTGAAATCAATACATAGCCTCCAAGATCCATTAGACTTGTGGACGAGCACATGGTTCGCAAGCCATCTTGGGCATTTCACCTCTCGAATCAGTTTGTTGTCGAGCAACTTTTTTGATTTCACTATTCATTGCCGCGTATTTTTCCGGACTAAAATTTAGCATCGGATAACTGGAGTTTGTATTGGATCAAGGTTGAGGAGTGGCATGCATGTTTTTGGATCAATACCAACCATGTCCTCGTATGCGACCATGCGAACACATCCAAGTTTGCTTGAAGATAAGCAATAATTTTGTTGAATTGTTTCGAGTAATGCACCAATGAACACTTCTAACTTCGGGTCCGTTGGGTCGATTTTGATGGACTCAGGTTGTTCGACAGGTGTTGCTCGCTTTATTTTTTGCTTCCACCGAGGATCTTGGATGGACCCCCGGTGCTCGTCATCAACCTCCATGGGTTCAAAGCCAATGCGAGGTTCTAGGTTCGTTTGCTCATTGGGCGGATCAATATTCATTTGATCAAGGAGATCTGGGGCATGAGCTCGCTACCCCGGATTTTGTGTTCGTGCGTTTCGTATTCGAGCGAGAGTTGTGCTTTCGTCCGCTATTATTTGTCGGAAGATATTGAGGCGAGGCATTTGCTCGGGCTTTGACCACCATCTCCCGTGTTTGCTCCATCATGTTGACAATATTTTGTTTTTCTCGTGCACATGATAGCAAACAATCTCGAGCTTTCTTGATCTCGCTCTTAACGCTTACTGTTCCATCTTGTGTTGGAAATTTAACCGAGTAATGTCATGAGAACGAGCCGCTTTAAATTCTTGAATAAGCAGGCGACCTAGAAACCCGTTATAGGTTGACTTGAGCATCGGCGATTATAAAATATAGCATTCTAGTTCGTCGGATGTCCTGGATTGATTTGATTCTAACTCGACTCTAACCTAATCATGCCATAGGGTGGGTTACATATTCCCCGAAATCCATTATGGTATGATCACATGGTTCAATATAACCGCTTCAAGTCCCCAACTTGCTTTTCCATCCGGTGAAGGGTGTTGACGAACAAAATGTTCGCATAAGCTCCGTCAACCAGAGGCGGTGCACCTTCAACCCGAGGAGTCGAGCAATCGATGGTTAAGGAGTCATTGTGGGAGTTATGATTCCGTCGAGATCGCTTCAAAACATAACTGTGAGAGGGTGGCGTATAGCCGATGTGCCCCTACCTTCACTTGATGGACGCTTTGCATGGCACGCGTCTCCATCTTTTTTTCGCTCGTTCGATAATGTTGGTGCTGGTAACATCCACCCACCGACCATATTCGGGGCGTATCATGTGAATCTCTTGACTTTCTCGACCTCTTCCCACAAGAGGAGGCCCTCTTTTAGATAACCCCGGACCTCTTCGTGATTCTTCGGGATCGGTTGTCGATGTTTGTTCGGCTTTTCGCTTTTACCCCTTCGATCTTCTGTTTTTTTACATTAGAGTCTCGTCTTTCGGCTTTTTTAAGAATTGGGTAAGACGATTATCTTAAATATAACTTCCAGTTGGTGGAGTAAATCACGACAATTTTACATGTGCCCAATGTACTCATAGGTAGTTACAATATTTGGAAGTGTTAATCGATGTTTATCCATTATGATTCTTCTTGGCCTTTCCAACATGTCCCGATCTCTGATTTGGTTAAAGATTGTTTTTTCCTAAACGCCCAAAAGACTTCGTAGGGCGTTTGGCCGATCTTTCTTGAATGGTTTGAATGAGCTCGGGGTTTGTACCCCCTTCATTCATCACCTTCTTCCCGGGGTAAACTTTCCTAGTTGTAGGTTCTGACCCAACCGTGATTGGGCGAGCAAATCTTGATGTATACATAATTTTGGTCATCATTTCCTTTAATTCGAATATGTGTTAAAGCCGTCTTGGTGTACGGGCACTTCCACATATCATTATTCGTCGAAAGCCACCGCGAGGATCTTGGCATCCTCTTGACGGGGCTCCATCATACAAACATTTATCAAATCTTTTATGTATGCTCGACGACTACACCTTTTAGTTAGAGAAATGCGCCAACCTTTTGCTTTTATACAAGCAGCACACATGGATGAAAAGTCAGACAGAATTGTTGTCCCAATCGGGCGAGA